>JBAMJV010012017.1:0-62652 GCA_037951105.1 Echinarachnius parma
GTTACATTTTTGTTTTAAATGCTTCCTCTTTTCAAAAATGTTCTAAAGAAGTTTTTTAATAGTTGTTATCTCTCTATCTAGTCACTATTTTTACAAACCATCACATGCACAATATTTTATTTAAAATGGTTGAACCCAATGAGTTTTTAGAGAGCGCCCTCTTGAGGTTGAATGGCTCTTTTTGAATGATCACAGGCTTTTTACTCAGTCGTTTGTAATTTTGTATTCCTTTCAAGCATGGTGGAGTTATAACTATTAGTTTGTAATGTAATGGTGCAGGTTTTGGTTACTAAAATTCAGTTTGACCAAAACTGTATACTCTCTTTACCAGAACTCAACTATCCCTTTAACTACCCCTTTAATTCCTGTTGCGCAAGTTCGAATTGAGCCTTCTAACTCACTTACATAAGATATAACCACGTATACGGTTATTATTTTCTAAAGGATTAGGTATATTATGGTTCATAGACGGAGGGGCATCTCATTTCTCATGGTGGATGAGGTATTTTGCCAGACTAATTATCATTCCCGCCTTTTCACTAGACAAGCAAACAAAAAAGCCGTTTTGATGTCCGAAAATTATGTTTGCTAGTATGGTTTTGTCCGAAAATAACACGATATTGCCCGAATATAAATTATATTTTGCTCGAACAACTATAATGATTACCCTAAAATGGCATGACTTTGCCGGAATGTAACCCCCCCCCCCCCCCCCCCAGCCAGTGGCCAGTATGGTTGGACTGATGGGGGGGAGGGGGGGGGGGGAACGCAACATTATTGGGGGGGGGGGGGGGTGGGGCACACCTTATTTTGTTCTTTGTTTAGGTTTTCTATTGTGTTTTTCTTCTAATTATTGGGGGAGGGGGACGTGCCCCCTTGCACCCCCATCAGTACTAACATCAGTACCCCCCCCCCCCCCCCGTCGCTACACCTTCTACGCCCATGATAATGGTCACACAATTGCCCTTTTGTAATTAACCCACTTCAATCATACAGAGTATTGTTACGTGACCAATAAATAGCACATCATTATTTTACTAAAACAAATTCTCAATTAATCCTGATAATGATAGTCATAGAGTAGCATGTATCAGCATATTATATACAATTTTCTCATATTAAAGAAAAGTGGTTAGTCAAAAATTAGCTTATAAATATTCATGAGCAGCAATGTGTTACTGCTCATAAATTTACATGACCTAATTTTGTACTAATCACTTTTTTGAATATGAGAAAATGATATACGTTGCTAAATTTTCCTTCAAGTAGTCAACACAAATGGGCGCGCGGCATATAGGCCAGTGATTCCCACGTCACGACACTGTACAACGACACTACTTTTTTTTTCGGGGCACCGCGGGTTCCGACCGTTGCAAGTCGACCGGAACCCGGTTTATAAAATATCCGTAATGACTCAGCTTATTTTGCTCTGGTTCATAAAGTTATGAACCATGCAGAGCAAAAAACACTGATTTCCTATATTGAAATACAATTAATTCGGATGGGCATATCTTTGGATTTTCAACATTATTTTGGACATTATTTGTGATGCTCTTTCGAAAAATGAAGTTTAAAAAATAGGTTTTTGATGACGTCACACTTCACCACTCTATATCGGGGGTCGGGGGGGGGGGGGGGGCTTGTGCCCCCCTCTCCCCGATTCACAAAAACAACACTTAGTATAAAGGGGAAATCCTAAACAAAAAAAAACATCCAAGACAAACATAGAGTAACGTTTGCCCCCCCCCCCCCCCCTCCCCCAATTCAATTTGCGTGCCCAGTACTTATACAACACGTCTGAAATGTGTATGTTTGATTTATGATTTCTGCAATATTATTTCTATTTCATCGTCATTGTAGTACAGTGTATATTATTATTATTGAGTTCTACGGGAAAGTTTACATAAATTAGTTTCATCCACATGTGCCTGATACTACCAAATACAATACTAACCGATAGCGAAAACGAAATCAGATTTTAAAATCATGTAACAAAACAAATGAGTAACCGTCGGTAAAGACCCGTATGATGTTACCTCGCTTCGTACCCGAAAGTGCTTACCAAATAACATACACAAGATTGCAATCAGTATTTTTTTTTATTGGATTTGTCCTGGGTCCCAATCATTCCGACACGCCACTGACAATGACAACGATTTGTTTGTTGTTCTTATATATGCGCAGGGGCGGATCTAGCTTTTTGCTAAGGGAGGAGGGGGGGGGGGGTTGACCCAATGACGATGCGTCCACGAGCCGCGATTTGTTTTGCTATTTTGAACCCCCGTAAGTGATGTTTTCCACATCACATTTTCACTTGGCAGCCCAAGGGGGGGGGGGGGGGGGTTTAAACCCCCTAACCCCCCCCCCCCCCCCCACCCCCCCCCCCCCCCCGTAGATCCGCCACTGATGCGGCCCCTCATCATGGGGGCACGGCGGAAAATACTAATTCTAGAGATTGAGTGAGCTATTAGTTATGGTTACAGTATCCAGACAAAAAAAATGCATCAGAAAACACAGTTACTCGTCTTTGACACCAAATTACCTAAAACATGTTCAAATTATCAAATATTTTCTTCTCTCACGGTGTACTATTTTTTTTTATCGGGGTCATCGATTCGATGGGATATTATTAAAGTGATACCTGTAAAGTGTCAGATATTGCACAAAATGACATTTGAGACGTCAATCCTATATCAATATCATTGTAAAATACAATTGAAAGATTTGTGAAAGTTTGAAAGAAAACGAACACTGTTTACCTAGTGAAAAAACGAATATTGAGTTCATATTTTATCACCGAATATACTGATGGTCTGCCATAATGATCCGTTTGAGATATTCGCACCCGTGTATGTTTACAGACGTAGTACATAATTCATGGAATTTGCACTCGCTCGGCTCAAAGTTCAATCTCCGGAATGTTCTCACGCGTGCTGCATGTGGACGTATTCAGCTAGGACAATTGTACTTTTTATCAAAAGCGTTGATCAACGCTTTTGAAGTAATGATTTTCAATGATAATTATCTTCATACCAATGGGACATTTGAACAAATCTAACCCTATTTTATTCTTCTCTTACCATTTAAGCTAAACAACACGGCAGAAGAGAAACGAGGAAGCTCTAAGTATTTTTCGTGGAGTTAGACACTTTACAGGCATCACTTTAATATGGCGGCATCATCGATATACCGATGGATATGGGCGGCAGGCGTCTTTTTTCCGTAACCTTAATGCGTCGCAACTCGTGAAAGCGCGCTGGAAAGCCAAGACTAGCTCGCGGTGTTGATTTACACGCAAGCCTAGCTATTTTCTCAATAAAATCGTGGCTTCACACACCATGATGACTGTGACTGTGAGTGTGATAGTTATACGCCTAGATGAATCATAATGTTCCTAGTCTCATTGTCGTGGTCGTAGTCCGCATCGAGATCGGACACTAATTAAATAATGGTCACCCTTGCCCTTGGACTTGTCTTATCTAGTTCGATGTCGCAGAGCCGCAGATTTTGATGCATAATAGCAGCGGGGGCTAGTCTTGGCTTACCAGCGCGCTTTTACGAGTTTTTGAGGAAAAGCGACACATGATAAGGTTACGGAAAAAAAAGACGCGGGCGGCGTCTGCATGCATGATAATAACCTCTCTATTTTCGAACGTGGAGGGCGACTCAAGAAAATTGCACAATAATATCCTTTTTGCATTCGCTGATATTCATCATGGTAAATAGCATTTAACATTCCCATTTAAATCTACCTACATCTATATTATTTGTCATCATCTGGCGCTATTGCCTCAGTATACTCACGATGAAACATACATTTACGATTTCTTATCGAAATTTGTGAAAAAATATTTGTATTTGATGTTGAAATGGAGACTTTTTGCCATACTCGTTTGACATGGTCGGGTCCGTCCGGCCGTATATCATGCATGAGTGGCATAACCGAATTCGGTTACGCAGGAATGCTATTTTACAAGGCGATTCGTCTGGATTTCGAAGCCAACAACGCTGTTCAAATAATGACAATAATCCTCTTATATCGACATAAACATTCATAAATCAAAACAGAAATGTGAAATTGAGCAAGAGTCGATATAAAGGGTCAATAATCATGGTGGCAATGCTAGTGCGAGTGCCATTCAATGACGATGTTTTGTGATGTGTCCGAATTCGGTCACGCAAGCGATGTCGACCAGATGATGAGATCAGAGTGCTGATCAATGTGATACATGTATGCTTTTCTGAATGTGTATTTCCCGGTAACATACTCTAAATCGTCATAACGTATGATATAAATTGCATGCAATTAATTATTTCGGTGACGGTGCCGGTGGTCATATTTTTCAAACATTTTATAATTTTTATTGCATCTTTATTCTTGAACTTGAAGTTGAACTCTGCAAATTTACCATGACCATGTTTGCACTTATGTTATGATGCGGTGACCAAATATGGCCCCCCTTATTTTTACCAACTGATATCTGAATAACTATCTTACTCTTAGAGACTTAGTAAAAACCCACAAATTTGTAAAGAATGAACTTCAAATGAAGATGAAAATAATGCCATACCTTATCTGCCGACTGCGATCGTAATTGTCCTGTAATGACGATTTGCATTTCGTGGTGAAAAAAAATCACATTGAAAGAGGGTGCCATAAATAATAATGCCCCCCCCCCCCCTTTTTAATATTAATAAGTCTGTTTTCTTTGAAAAATAATAAACTTTTTTCAATGAAACTGCCATCAAACTCCAAAGTGTTCTTAAAATCCTGAAGATTACATTTATCCACAAAACTAGTAATTAAATGTTACAAATCTGCTGAATTTGAGCCGATTCGAAAACGATGTCATTTATTTCCATGTGCAAACACTCAGATTTCCCATTCATTTGTACACACTTGACAATGAGCGCGCAAAAGATGGTTTTGGCTTGCGCAATGAAGACTTAGTGCGCTTAACAACAAAGGAAAAGGATTTAAGGAAATAAAACACACTGGGCAAAATTTCCTTTGTTAATGCGCTTAATCAGCTGATAAACGGGGGCCATGTTTGGTAGCCTGATCATACAGCCTTTAAATACAGGCATCATAATTCAGAGAGATCAGTCACATTCACTCATTTGCCATTTGGCAGAGTTTACAATAATGCAAAACCCTATCTAATTCTAAACTTTAAAGGCAAAGCCACTGCGTGCAGGAAGAAAGTGGTCAAAATATGACTAAAGTAATGTTTTAACGTTTTCAGAACCCGACCCGCGATATCGATTCTGGAACAACAAGGCACCGGAAAGTTACAGAACGAAAATCTGAGTGAAGTGGCAGTCAAGTGAATTTTGTTGCGCCAGTGTCGGAAATCGGAATAAGACGAATGTGTGCACAGTTGTATACTAGTACAATCGATAGGTGATCAGTTTCTCAATTTCAATCCCTAGCCTAGGTGCCAAGCTTATGTTTTTTTTAAATATTTTAGTCACATGATCTGAACTTTACATTTGATTGCAACTCTTCTGGCTGGTTATACAAATGATTACCAAATCCGCTCTTAATCTTGTTTTCCTTTTTCAATTGATATTTGCAGGCCGAGGTTGAAGTTAAGAAGAAGCGTACCTTCAGGAAGTACATGTTCCGAGGAGTTGATCTTGATCAACTCCTGGATATGTCCAAGTAAGTAGCAAGATTTTGTCCTTCTTTTTTTCTTCTTTTTTTTGTTTTTTTTTGGAGGGGGGGGGGGGTTTCTTTTTCGCATTTCCGGGGCTAATTTGCCATGGGTCACCATATGTAGGGCTCGACATTCGCACTGGCCCGGGGCTAGTGAAATTGCACTTCGGGCCAGCAAAAATGTATAAAAGTCATATTTTGGTGGCCCGATCGGGCAAGCAGATTTTCAACCGACATTGACAAAATTAGAAAAGCTTGTAAATTTGCAAAGATTCGTATTGGCATTTTGGAGTCCAATTCACCACGAGTCCCCATTGTGTTTCTCTTTTTTTTTGGAGGTGCTTACTAAAGTGTAAGCCTGTAGACCTTAGTAAACATCCTCAAGAAACGAGACCTTCAAATGCATAGCCTTCTAAATTTAATCTGAAATGCTGCACTCCCATTTCAGGAGACTATTCAAGCGTGGACTGAAGCGCAAGCCTTTCTCACTCCCACCCGACGTCATCTGATTTAATCTAATCTAATCTGTTGTAAACATCTCACTCCCACCCGACGTTACCTGATTTAATTTAATCTAATCTGTTGTAAACATCTCACTCCCACCCGACAATTTTGATCAAATTTTTCGTAACATTATCTAAACCCTACCCAGTCAGGCACTGTCCGAGATGCTGCACGCCCGTGCCAGGAGACGATTCAAGCGTGGACTGAAGCGCAAGCCCATGGCCCTTCTCAAGAAACTCCGCAAGGCCAAGAAGGAGTGCCCAGCCCTGGAGAAGCCCGAGGTCGTCAAGACCCATCTGAGGAATGTCATCATCGTCCCCGAGATGGTTGGCTGCATGGTCGGTGTCTACAACGGCAAGGTGTTCAACCAGGTTGAAGTCAAGGTGAGACATCTAAAGAAGTGACTGCCACTTGTCCGGCCCAGAATAATCGTTAAAGCAATCCATTCACTTTGTCAATGCAACCCTTATCACTTGGATCTTTTACATTTCTCTTGTTCCTTGTTTGGCTTATGGTAACAGAAGAATGGTTTTGGTTATACAAAGGTCTCTCTAATTATGGAGATATTTATCATTGAATAAAACATGTTCTAGGAACAATTTTAAGATGTCATAAATCAATGAGCAGTATGTGATAAAATCTGACAAAACTTTTCTTTCTTTCTTTACTAGGAAAAGAATTTTAATTTTCTATGAAATAATCACACATTCAGAAGAATCTTGCAATGAAATTGGTTTATGATTGAAGTCGCAAACTTCACTTTTGGAGAAAAAAATCTTATTCATGAAGATGATGTATCAGTCGTGATATATAATTCTGTTACTCATTTTTCAAAGGCACAAACAGTTATGTTGTTAATTGAACTCGCAACTCTCTCTCTCTCTGCATGCCCTGTATTGCTTGACACCAACAGGTGTTCTATTCCGTTCAGCGAAAAAAATACACGGGGCGGCGGGCGAATTCGCCCCCGAAATGCCCAAAAGAGCCCCCGAAAATTTTTATTTTTTTTATTTGGGGGATTTTTTGGGGGGGATTTTCTGTTTGGATCGTGATCAAATGCTTATCAGATGATCACTTACAGCATTAGAGCTTAATAGTAGCCCCTGAAGTTCGAAAAAGAGCCCGGAAATTTGTAGCCCCCGAGATGATAGAAGTAGCCCCCGAAAGTTGGAAAAGTAGCCCACGAAAAGGAGCCCCCGAAATAAAAAATATTAATTTTTTCGCCGATTCCGTTACAATCTTGTATGATCAGCCAGTTTAGCAAGTTGAACATCATCTCAAAGAATATTCTATGCAAGCCTCCACAGTAACCTTTTTCTCTACTGGTTCTTTTGGGCAAGTAAAATCATAAATTTTGAAGGTTCACTTGCCCTCTTACTTCTTGATGGGATTTAGATGTAAGAAATAACATTGTTCTCTCATAGTTGAACAATTATTTAGTTGCCCGATCGGGCAAGCAAACCAGACAATTTATGATATTTCACCAATTTTTACTTGCCCCGGGCAAGTGCTAGTGTCGAGCCCTCTATGGAACAATTTATTATGTTCGATACAGCCAATCTTGCCAACTGAATCCATTGAATGACAGAGAAGGCCTTGACTTAGGTTAGTCGGTTCTTCAAAAGAAAAGGGAGCAAGAATAGACCATTTACTTGGGTGACTTATGTTTGACTAATGATATTTATAACTAAAAATATAATTCCTTCGCTTACTTTTGTCTTTCCATACAGCCTTACATGATCAGCTACTACCTGGGGAACTTGAACGGACCTTTGACTCTGTTGTACCTGGCAGTATTCAACTTGTTCGAGTTCAACTGTAAAACTTTGTCTATTCATGCATTTGTAACTGAAAATATATTTCCTTCTCTTCTCTTTTTCTCTTCATACAGCCTGATATGATTGGCCACCACCTGGGGAACTACCTCAAGCAATATTCCAACTTATGCGAGTTTGACTGTAAAACTTAAAAGTCTATGCATGTATTTGTAGCTATAAATATCTATCTTCTTCTTGTCTCTCCATACAGCCTGACATGATCGGCCACTACCTGGGAGAGTTCAGCATCACCTACAAGCCTGTGAAGCACGGTAGGCCCGGTATTGGAGCCACCCACTCCTCCAGGTTCATCCCACTTAAGTAGACCCTCCTCATCGCGGTTCAACTTTGTCGTCATCAAGAAATGCCCTGCCCATTTCTCTAGGGTTCTTCCAGCCTTCGTCTCACAAAGAAATGATCATGGAACTCCTTTACTCACCGGTACAATACAAATATACTTTGCAGTTTGCATCTCTCTCACAAGAGAGCAGTGGATTACATACTCGTTCTTCAGTTTGGATCATAAGAAAATGGACGCTGTAGACAGCGCAATGCAAAACGGACATCAGATTTTACCCAGGGTGGGTACTTGCGTCTTCGGTCACGCCATCAGCCAGTTCACTAGACACTCTACATCGGTTTTCATGAATAAAGCAAGCTCATGAGATCACAAACACAATGATATTCTATTTGTCTGTTCTCTTGTAGTTCTGGGCCCATAGTCGTTTAACCACACTAGCTTAGTTTCAGTCAGGGGCCTCATTGTAGAAAGAGATACAATCGATTGCAAGTCAGACAATTTGTGCGTTTTAACCAACCAGATTTGCGCATTTAGAACACGTGATCCGATTTACAATCGATTTGATCTTTTCTGCAATGGGGACCTAGTCTAATTTAGATGATAGGGCAAAGTATGCAATGCAAAGTTTTCATTGTTCCTAACTGGTTATCTGGGTTAACATTTATTTCCTACTAAGTTTACCCTGGTTAGAAACTAAAATTGATATCTTATTGCATACATTTACTTAGCCCTATCATCTAAGGTAGACCTAGAATGGACCTATAAAATCCAGTGTGAGTTTTTGAAGTGCTAAGTTTTTGTAGATGCTGGATACGGATTCAGGTACTTGGCAACACTTTTTTTGGAGGTGAAATATTAGTTGTATGTGTATGTCTGACTGGCGGTAATACAAAAGTTTCGAGTCCAATTTATTTTCAGACTAATTTACAAGCATGGACAATTTAAAGTGATGTGTTCCCCATATCCAAGTAATGTTTTGCACATGCCAGCAAGTTTACCAAGTATCTGTTACTATGTATTTCCAGCCACTAGTTCATGTCTAGGTTAATTAACTTTTCTTCAGACCACGTTATATTCAAGAGTATTGCATACATGATGGGTTTAATATCGGTGTGTTTGGTTTGAATACTTTGCAGTGTTTGTATTCTCAGATTGGATTAATTCTTTTTGTTCAGAATTTCATAATTGATCTGATCAGGACCAATACCCAGATTGTATAAAAACTTGTCATAGTCGATGTGCATTCCTCGGCGTAACTACAAATTAATGGAAAGAATGCTCGTTATCAATTCATTTATCCTTGCTCAATACTATGGCAAGTGGAAAAAAGGGAATTTTCAGCCAATAATTATTGTGAAATTTTAAAAATTTGAAACCACTAAATGCACCCTAAACCAAAACTACTCAACAAAAATGATATTCGTGCTGATATTGGTATAATTTTTCTTGGGTTCCCTATCCATTGCACCAGTTATTTTGTCCCATGTTATGGAAGTTGTGAGTGTGTGTGTCTGTATGAGGATGGATGCTGATGTGTGTGTGTGTGTGTGTGTGTGTGCATGCGTTTGTGTGTGTCTGAATTAGGATGGATGATGATGTGTGTGTTTGTGAGTCTGTATGAGGATGGGTGGATGCTGATGTGTGTGTGTGTCTGTATTAGGATGGACGCTGATGTGTGTGTGTGTGCATGCGTTTGTGTGTCTGTATGAGGGTGCAGATTGGACACCCTACTATTCAACCGTGGACACTGCTCCAACCGAGGACATCCTTGTTTGCCCCGCTTAGTGCAAATTGGACGCTTATTCAATAACCACTTATATGAGTGCATATTCAAAATACAGAATGCACCCAGTACATTTTTGGTTGGATGTGTGAATTCATAATTGATTACACACAGCTCCATGGTTGAATAGTAATTTTCCTAGGTCCTCAATTGGTGGCGTTAATTAAGTAGGTGGGGAGGGGGATGGGGCGATAACATTCCAGAAATGTTCACTCAAAACACAGACCCATTCACCCATTTGTACAGTACAATATATACAACCCCACAGTCAAAGCTGAACAAAAAGTGCTGCTAATTTGTTTTTGTTACAGTGGAACCTCTTTATAACTAGGCTCTTGGGAACATGACAATGACCTTTAAAAAAAAGATACAAAGGGCTGGGACCAGCAACATTTTTCTTGTTATATGTGACCAACCCTGCACTTGTCTGTAAAAATCAAAATGTAGATTTTCATACCATTAGAAGGGCCTCATCACAAGCTTTCATTTGATGCTTTGTTCAAACAAATCGGTCAATAATTGGCGAAATAAGATGGTTTCAATTTTACAATCATTAGTCTTTTACAGACATTCTGTGAACTTAAAATGCCAATATCATCAAAACGTGCAATTACCGACAAGTGCAGGGTTTTGCTATAGCCGGTCACATTACAAAGAGCTCTTTATAACGATGTTCCCATTGTATATTGAGGAGCTTGGGATCATGCAAATTACCTTGTTTTAAAGTGTAGATTCTTTTGGAAAACATGATAAGTTGAATTATACCTCTACAGATAGCCAAGATCACATTAATACATTACTCTCCAAGCACTCGCTCATCAGAAAATAAAAATGGGCCAAAAATTTAACCCCATTTGAGCACCAGAGTCAAGCAACTTGGCGGTAATGTCACAACAGGGAAATTAACTGTGTGTTAAACAGGGTTCAATATATTGCTGTTTTTAGCTCATCCGGCCCGAAGGGCCCGATGAGCTTATGCCATGGCGTGGCGTCCGTCGTCCGTCCGTCCGTCCGTCCGTCCGTCCGTCCAGTTTTCAAAATGCTTCTTCTTCGTTATTTTTCAACCGATTTTGATTCTGATTGTTTCATAAGATAGGGCTAGGAGGGGGATTTAAAACTTCTACACAGAATCGTGAAATTCATTATATATGCTAATTTATGCAAATTTATTCGAAATCACAAAAAATGCTTCTTCATTTCTTGACCGATTTTGATTTGGTTTGCTTTATCTGGTAGAGCTAACTTTGGTACACTAAACTTCTACACAGAATTTTGAAATTCTTCTCCATTAATTAATTATGGTAATTTATGCAAATTTATTCCAAAAAATCACAAAAAATGCTTCTTCTCCTTCATTTCTCGACAGATTTTGATTTGGTTTGCTTTATCTGGTAGAGCTAACTTTGGTACACTAAACTTCTACAGAGATTTTTGAAATTTTTCTCCATTAATGAATTATGGTGATTTTTTAATTATTTATTTATTTATTTATTTATTTTTATTATTTATTTATTTATTTTTATTTATTTTTTTTAAATTTTATTATTTTATTTATTTATTTTTTTTTATTTATTTATTATTATTATTATTTTTTTTTTTTCCCATGTCCCTTCTGGGGCGTCAAATTTATATTTTTTTCACTCTAATTTTTTAAAAATTAATTTGTATGTCCCTTCCAGGGCATCACATTTTTATTTTTTGACCAGTTGAAAAGTGTACCACATGAAATTTGCGATATTTGATGTTGCGAGATGCCGGATGAGCGCTACGTCATTGACGTTCTGGTTTTATAATCTGAATGATCTTGGCTTTCTGTAAAGGTATAACAACTACTGTCAGTTTTCAATGGATCTACTTTAACAGGTATCATATATCGGGGTACAGAATTTAACTGGGTATTAGAAAAGAGCTTGAACCTTATGAGAGGGGTTTTGTTAGTTATCTATCAATGCTCCTTATAGCGAGGTTCCGCTGTACAAGAAAAAATACATTTCACATCAATTTACTTTGGTTAAAATCACATTTTATTGACCTTTACACAATGTACATGTATAACATGCAGTGAAAGTTCCCACCATGGTTCACACGTGATACACAAAGTCGTAAATTCTATATAAATTTAAGTATAATTTCACAGGAGGTACAACCATCTACCATCTCCGCACCAAGTAATTGTGCATGGTTTGAGTAAACCAGTAAATGATGATCACTTAAATTATGGTGAACAATTCCTATTCAATTTTAGATCATATTGCAATTATTGCCATGTCAAGCCGATAAGAGTGACATTTGTGGACATTTATTGTTATGACGTTGAAGTAAAAATTTAACTGCATACATTTGTGTATATTTGTGTACAGCAACATTCTGCTATTCAATATGTATCACTCGATATCAACTATGTACTTCCAATGTGTACATCACATCATTTACAGGAATTACATGACGGTCACTTTGAAATATTTGCCAAATTGCCCAAATGCCTAGATAGACAAGGGAAGGGTTACATTGGGCCAACCCCCCCCCCCCCCCCCAAAAAAAAAAAATTTACTGAAACACATAATATTGGACACATCTCTCAACCAAAATGCAATTCCTTGCAAATTAAATAATACATGTTTTTCATGTTTAAATAATTAACCCTTGGTGACAAATTTTATTTTGGTACAACACACACTTTCCACAGGCCTTAGGTCTGTGTGTTTTAAAGGACCAGTCATGAATGGGTTCATTCCACATTCAAAAACACCAAGAACCTGTACATTGTAGATAACTTAATTCTCAACAAAGGTTTCTCACATAATACGGGAGATACAGCTGTCTTAACGTTGTTGCGATATCCCTTAGAGACTGCACATTATACAAGACAAGTTGTTAATGAATAGCTCCCACAAAGTGGATGTATTTTTTTTCTTCGTCAAAATTGGACATAATAATGAACACAGCATCTGTACAAATACAATAGTTTCTCTTTTAATACAACTTCTTTTCAGATTCTTATGAATGAAATCCAATAAATTCACTACAATCTTTAATGAAATTCAGTGAATTTCCTGATATATTAAAGTGAATCCACTACAAAATCATTTGTGCATGAACAAAAATATATGTTCACTTTCTGTACCACATGGTGATATTCTTTGCTCGCTTGATTTTCTTCTGTAGTTGCAGAACACCGTAGAGAAGGGCTTCTGCCGTTGGGGGGCAACCTACAAAAAGGTAAAAATATGAAAGAAAAGAACAAATTGCATTATAATCATGAATAGTGTTATAAAAACACTGTGAAAGTGATCCATTAACTTTGTTAAATTCAACCAAAATCATAAGGAGCTTTCACACTTCTCTTGTAACAGAAGAATAATATTTGATTTTTAAAATGCCTCTCTAATTATGGATATATTTAAAATTGAATTTAAAAGCGTTCCAGAATGCTTCTCGATTGTAGTAAGTAGTATCCAAATTCTAGAACTTTTGATTGTTAATAGTATCCAAATTTGGGTATTTTGCACGAAAGATCAGGGATAAAATCCGACATCAATTTTCACTTGGTAAACTTTTGTATAGTGACTCCCTAAGGAACCAAGACTATTGGCAATTGTAATATTGTCGCTGGGCAATTAAAAGGACAAATTGACGGTATCGATAGCAAAAAACGATACATACTTTTTTTGAAGAAACAACATTTTGGGCAATTATTTTTTTAAAATGCCAAATTCGGTAACTATGTTTAGTGAAAGGTTAGGTAGGCTTTATAGCTACCAAGTCGTTTAATTTCGCGTATGCTCGGTTCTTTTTAACAGAGTTATTACGCATTTCTTATATTGTCCTTATTACACTCGATATGATGCGCCGATATCGTGCACGCAAAAAGGACAATAATACAATTGCCCTTTTACGCGCATTGATAATGCACAGCCAATGCGCGCAACTTGGCGTGATAATGGGCAACAAAAAGGGCAAAGTCCATTTTGTCCTTTTTGTTGCCCATATCATACGCGCACGAGGTGCGCGTTGAGTCGTGTATGCCAAACATGCAAAAGGGTAATTTCGTCGCCGCTTCAATTAAAATTGGCTAAACTTGTGGCCTTACGTATGTGCAGATATTGTAACCAATGCTATGTTTTTACGGAAAAGTAGTCAAATAACACACTTCATTCGTTATAAGTGTATTTATTCTTATCTAAATAACACCGCTCGGCAGTGCGTGAAAAACGTTATTGTCCTTTTTGTTGCCCAAATACGCGCAATTATTTCATTTTGTCCTTTTGTTATTTTTGGTTTTCTCAAAAAGTAGGGCATATATGGGGATTCTAAATATATCATCGGATAGGTATTAAAGTAATCTATCTGAAAATAAAATAAAAACAAAATCGATATTTAACGATATTATTGGCCAGTTTGCCCTTTTAATTGCCCAGCGACGATATACAGGTGAACTTTACAGACTGGTTCCAATTTGATTTTCTCTGCGAGGGATTGCTTAGGTTGGTCACTATAGACAGGTTGGCTGCTATAGACAGGTTTGACAGTGGAACCCCTTTATAATGAACTCTCGTTATAACGAGGTACCTGATATAGCTAGGTAATTTCACAGGTTCTGGTTATATATTTTTTTAAATTTTTTTTTACCCTGATACAACAAAATATTCAGATACCAAAAAAATTAATTCAATGGACCCAAGGTCCTCGTTATAATGAGGTTTGACTACTTGTGCAAATCAGAAATATGCAGTGTATCGTGCACCAATCACCAGACCGCGGCCAGCTACACGCCAGCCATTGCAATCCAGCCGATGATGCAGTGAGCTCTCATATCACGGCCCATCAGTACCCCTGCAGCTTCATCACTTTAGCACATTAGCCCATTGCCTACATTCAGAACCTGGTGAGCCCTGTATCAACTCTAAATGGATATTGCACTATATTGTAGAGAAGAGGTTTACTCACTGCCTTTAGGAACCTAGTGGGCCCTGTATTAACTCTATGGAATTTTAAATATATTGTAGGGAACAGGTTAACCCTATCCCAACAGGAACCTAGTGGGCCCTGATTAACTCTATGGAATTTTAAATATCTTGTAGGAAACAGGTTAACCCTATGCCTACAGGAACCTGGTGGGCCCTGTATTAACTCTGAATGGATATTGCACTTGTAGGGAACAGGTTAAGACATCCAGTGAAAACCAAACAAATGTGACCGGCTATAGCAAAACCCTGCACTTGTCGGTAAAAATCAAAATGTAGATTTTCATACCATGAGAAAGGCCTTGTCATCACAAGCTTTCATTTGATGCTTTGTTCTTACAAATTGGTCAATAATGGCAAATACATGTATATTGGCAAATATATGATTGTTTCAATTTTACAATCATAAGTCTTTTACTCACATTATGTGAACTTCAAATGCCCATTTCTTCAAAACATGAATTACCGACAAGTGCAGGGTTTTGCTATCGCCGGTCACAAATGTTGGGGAGGTATGTTGATTCCTACCTTCAGAGAGAAATTTGTATGATCAACATTCAACACCTTTGGTCTACTACATGGATCACTGCATTAACTCTATGGGGACTCGGACATCGATGGGTGAGAGTAAGAAGGACATTAAGTCAATTTTTTTCTAAATTGAGATCTGCATACCATTCAGTAAGCCAGAACCCTTCTATGACTTTATGATGCAAAATGTTCATATTTATAATTATAATTTCTAATTTGGAGAATATTCATCCAAAATAAAAGAGTGCCAAATTTGGTGTCAACAAAGCTCCAAAAACTTGAAACAATTTCATCTCAGAAGTATAAAAAGTGACTTAGCGCCCTTCTGTTTCTCAATCGAGGACACTTGACTCACCTGGAACGTAGATATCAACGGGGACGATTCTGTCGCAGCCTCTGACCACGGAGTAGGAGTAGTGGTAGTAGCCACCACCGTTTGCACAGCTGGACAGGAGAAACGTTCAAACAAAATAACAGTATGAAATGAATACCATTATCAATGCTAGAAATACACTTTATGTTTTTCCTTTTGGCCAAGTCTGGCAGGTAACATCAAGATATCTCATATTTGAATGGCCCGAAACATGCTGGCCTCAAACAATAAACAAATTATGTAGATATTCAATTATTAATGGGTGCCTATTCAGGCAAGTCAAATTTGGACTAAGACAAAACTGGTAGCCTGAAGCTAAATTTCAGTGGCCACGGGCCAAAGGGCCAGTGTTTATTTTGAAGTTTGCCTTCATTTATCCAAATGACACATGTGCATCACAATTGTGCTCTAGCTGTGCATCATCAAATAGAAAGTGTTCTATGTGTATTGAGAAGAATAAGAGCCAATAATTCTATCAGTTCAACTTGGTAATTGAGCTAGACCCCTTGCCCCTAGGCCCTATACCAATGCTAGAAATTTAAACTTGATTTCCTTGTGACCCAGTCGGGCAAGTAAAAATAAGATTTGTCTAATATGAGTGGCCCCAAACTTGAATCTGGTGGCCCAAACTTGAATCTGGTGGCCCCAACTAAAGGAAAACAGTAAACATTCTGTTATATTTGGTTGCCCATTTTGTCTAGTTGAACTTGGTCATTTTTAGTAGCCCCGGTCCAGCAGGCCTGCGCTTATTTCCAGCATTGCTTATAGTGAATGCTAGATATTAACCTTTTTGCCTTGCAGCCCAGTCGGGCAAGTAAAAACCAGATTGTTTAACTTT
Source organism: Echinarachnius parma (assembly GCA_037951105.1). Classification (NCBI taxonomy): domain Eukaryota; kingdom Metazoa; phylum Echinodermata; class Echinoidea; order Clypeasteroida; family Echinarachniidae; genus Echinarachnius; species Echinarachnius parma. Next base: position 16,771 of record JBAMJV010012017.1, read on the forward strand.
GAGTGGCCCAAAACCTTAATCTGGTGGCCCTAAACAAAGAAAAACATATCAAATTCTGTTACATTTGCTTGCCCGAACGGGCCAGTAGAATTTAGGATCAATGAAATTTCGTGGACCAAAGCTAATTTTTTAGTGGCCCCGGTCCAGTGGGCCTATGCTATTTTCTAGCATTGCCTATAGAGTGGTGAAGTGTGATGTCATAAATTATGTCATACACATTTTTTTTAGAATTTTCAAATTTGGATTTCATTTTCAAAAAGAGCATAACCAATAATGTCCAAATACCGAAAATCAAAGGAATAAATTACCTATTGGCTGAGATATGCCCATCCGAATGATTTTTGTGTCAATGGGCAATCAGTGTTATAGTGCACTGGTTCCTAAATTTAGGAACCAGTGCACTATAACACTGATTGCCCATTGAAGTAAAATTCATTCGGATGGGCATATCTCAGCCAATACGTAACCTATTCCTTTGATTTTCGGTATTTGGAAATTATTTGTTATGCTCTTTCTGAAAATGAAGTCCAAATTTGAAAATTCTAAACAAGTGGTTTTATGACGTCATGGCTTCTGTACTCTATACACACTACTCACCTTCCCATGGAGATGACCCATCGAGGCTCTGGCATCTGGTCGTAAACCTTCCTCAGAGCGGGTGCCATCTTGTTCGTCAGCGTCCCGGCGACGATCATCACGTCCGACTGCCGCGGGCTGGCCCGGAACACCACGCCAAACCTGTCCATGTCGTAGCGCGGCGCTGCGAAGTGCATCATCTCCACCGCACAGCACGCCAGCCCGAAGGTCATGGGCCACAGTGAACTCTGCATGTGCAAAGAACATAACCAATCATATTGATCATCGTACGTGTATATATGTCTAATAGCAGGGTTTTCCAGAAAAATAAGCTTCTGACAAGTTCCTAAGAAAATTACTTGCCAGAAATCATACGTCACTTGCCACAGTTTGGTTAATTAGTCAGGCCTGGGACAAATATCAGAATGTTCTAATTATTTGTATAGCTGAACAGCTGTTAGTATTCAAATATGACCTTTTTTTTCACTATCTGGTGATACTTCTTTAATTCAATCACATCCCTTCTATTTATATAAAAAATAGTAATTAAATAGACAAAAACACATTACCGTACGTGTATATCGAACAAATAAACATATACTAAACATATATTAAACCGTAACTACAGGGTGCACACTAAAACAAATATTCGAATACAAAAAGATAAATTTTATGTACCCAATGTCCTTGTTATAATGAGGTTTGACTGTACTTTGGCAAATCAGAAATATGCAGTGTATCGTGCACCAATCACCAGACCGCGGCCAGCTACACGCCAGCCATTGCAATCCAGCCGATGGCACAGTGAGCTCTCATATCACGGCCCATCAGTACCCCTGCAGCTTCATCACTTTAGCACATTAAAGGGAACCACCACGCAAAGAACAACACAGGCTTATGTGAACATTTTAAAGATCCTGACCATCTTTTGCAAGTACAAATTTATAAGTTGCGGGATTATTGTTTTATATTACGAAAGAAAATACAATTTAAGAACTTGCCTGAAAAAAAAATAAGGCCTGAAACCTCCTTTTCCTGGAGTTATATTGATTTTAATTTCCTCAAAATAATACAAATCACCACAATTTGTATTCTGATTTTTATTCTTTGCCTGCATCTGTGCATCATATTCGAATACCAACAGCTGTGCAACTATTCCAATAATTTTACTATTTTGATATTTGTCCCAGACCTAAAATCAATCATGAATGTAAAATTTAAAAATATTCTCATTATTTGAATCCGACTTACTTTCCCTAGTCGTGCAAGTGACCTAAAATTGCATTTACCCACAGCTGCCCAGGCAAGTGGGCTAGTAGAGCAGGCCTGTCTAACAGCCTGTTCAAACAATTATTTTGGCCATTGATCAGCAAGGTCTGACAGGATATAAATTTCTGAATAATGTAAAGTGGGGTCTCTCTTTTTTTTCCCCTTCATTTTTGGATATCGATAGGCCAATAATATTGAAATTAATCCTTTGTGTAATGTGTACTGATTATAACATGAGAACACTTGAAACCAATCCATAGAGTCCAGGGAAGGAAATACACGTATATAAGGGCTGAGGGCGATTTAGCCCCTTAATTTTCTAAAAAGCCCCCTGAAATCAGCAGGTAGCCCCTAAAATAACCATTATGTGAAATATTTTGTGATATCCATCAGATTGAGAAAAAAAAGGTAGGGCTCATCCTAAAATTACAAATTAATTCTTCATATTTTAGTCCCAAAGTACAAATATATGTTTGCTTACCCTCCTGGCCCAGTTGATGACATCATCTGCCTTGGCAACAACAAAGTCTGCTGCATTGTTGAGAGATAAGCCCTTCTTGGCTGGCACTGCCGCTGTGCTCCTCTGTCTGTATGGCACCAGGCTGGGGGAAGAGGGGACAAATAAAGAATTACGTTATATCAACAATTTGAGGCTGCTATAATTAACCCATTCAGGTAGTACTACATTCAAGACGGATTGATTATTGCTACTACATGTTGTAGTCTCCATAGTGCCATGCCCAGGTATTTTCGGAAAAAGTCCTGAATGAATTCATTTTACGGTACAAAGTACGTTGTTCAGAGAGAAGCCATTCTTGGCGGGCACTGCAGCTGTACTCCTCTGTCTATATGGCACTAGGCTAGGTAAAGAATTGTATTATCAAGCCCTTGCGATTGCTAATAAATGTATGTGTATAACACATACAAGTACATGCATTTACAGCACTGCAGCTGTGCTCCTCTGTCTGTATGGCACCAGGCTAGATAAAGAGGGGGAAAATAAAGAATTGCATTTATCAAGAAGGTGTGGTAGGTATTAAATGGCTTTACGGTATAACACAGTCAAGTACGTTGTTCAGCAAAAAGCTCCCCTTCTTTGCGGGCACTGCAGCTGTGCTCCTCTGTCTGTATGGCACCAGGCTAGATAAAGAGGGGGAAAATAAAGAATTGCATTTATCAAGAAGGTGTGGTACAGGTATTAAATGGCTTTACGGTATAACACAGTCAAGTACGTTGTTCAGCAAAAAGCTCCCCTTCTTTGCGGGCACTGGAGCTGTGCTCCTTCGTCTGTATGGCACAAGGCTGGGGGAGCCCGGGGAGGAAGGGAATTTAGAGAAACATAAAGAAGTTTCTTTATCAAGATGGAAATTATCAAATTCAGTTAATATGATTGATAAATGATAATAATTGGCTTTACGAGCGAATCCTTGCTCACATTTGTGTGTATGGCAACAGGTTGAATAAAGAGGGGGAAATAACAACATACATCACTTAGACTACAATCAACCCAAGACCTGAAAATTAAATGAATTATAATTGATTAAATATCTTTATACTGATAAGACACTGTTTTGTTGTGTATCATACAACAATGAACATGAAATTGTTTTCATGTTAAAAACTTGATATAGGTTTGTAGTAATATAGGTATCCAATTCAAGCTCATTTACCCAAACAAAAGATACCTCATACATTGTTTGTGATGGATGTACATGTTCGTGGAGATGTCTTGTTGGTGCGACTGCATTGCCATTGAGCTTACTGCAAGAACTCAAGATAGTTTTGAAATAAGAGATTGCACCTTTTCCGATTCAAAAGAAAACCACAAATTTGACAGGTATAGATACCTTACAAGTGCAATGTGTGTGTTGGTGGATGGGCAATTCTGCTCATGAAGACGTCATCTTGGTGCAACTGCAGTGAGCTTACTAGGCTACTAACTAGGTCTCAAGATAATTTTGGAATTAAGACAAATAAAAAAAAAAGTAAACGTTTTGACTCGTCACTAGTGCTGTAACCGATCATCGGATCGGCATGCCGATCACGATCCGATCATACATGATCGGACCGTTTTTGCCGATTTCCGATCATGCAGAAAAAATCGGAAGATCGGATCGGCAAAAAAAAAAAATTTTAAAATAAAATTTAAAAAAAAAAAAAAAATCTGTTTTTTTTTCTTTGGAAAATGATCCCAAAAAACATATTTTGGGAATATAAATGAATACCAAAGCAACATATATCCATATTAATAAGCCCAAGGTAATCTTGTATGGGTATGCTTTCATTTAAAACTGATTACCTCTCCTTTTACAAAATTATTCGCGCCGATTTTGAGCTTAGTCCCATGTGTTTCTGAAAGGTTACGCCAAATTAATCACATGGGACTAAGCTCAAAATCGGCGTGAGTAATTTTGTAAAAGAAGAGGTAATCAGTTTGAAATGAAAGCATACCCGTACAAGATTACCTTGGGCTTATTAATATGGATATATGTTGCTTTGGTATTCATTTATATTCCCAAATTGTGTTTTTTGGGGATCATTTTCCAAAGAAAAAAAAAATAGCCGATCATCCGATCCCTATCATCGATCCGATTTCGAAGATTGATAAAATTTTGCCGATCCGATCAAACGATCCGATCATCAAGGTCAGTTACAGCACTACTCGTCACTAGTTTTCACTTTGCCCAATTCCAAAGAAAACAAAAGGGCAATTTTACAGTTAGAGATACCTTGTGCACTGTGTCTGTGTGCTGGTGGATGTGTGTTTCTGTTCATGAAGACGTCTTGTCGGTAGCGTCTGCAGCGAACACGCGGATGGTATCGTCCTGGATGACAGCGATGAAAAGTGCCCAACTAGCACTAACCTGCCCAACATGATGACAGCTGTATGAAATGGAGAAAATGTAAGAGAAATGAAATGGCCCAAAAACACTTTGTCAATTTTAAGTCCACCAATAAGTCCATGTCCACTTGTAGTCGTAGCGCAGCCTTTTCGATTCAAACGATTGAAAACTTTTTAAAAATGTATGTGGACAAGTTCACATTCACTTGACTTGTATTCGTAACTGAGCTGCTAGATGTGAGTTAATTGGCCATTGACTATTCAGTGCCATATATTTTATTGCTACCCTTTTTTTCAAAATGGGTGTGTAGACTGCACTTGAGTATAGAAGCAACCCAGCTCAGAGCCTCAGTTCAAGCAAGCGATCATATTCATAACCAACAAATTCTGGAAAATCGACCTGTCATTGGATCATGATCATTGACAATTATTTAGAGGACGCAAGAAATGTTTTATTTGACGCTGATACCCTAATTTATCTGCTACACGAGTACAAACACGACACTCAGCGAAAAAATATAGCCACTCACCGCGGCAAGATACCCCGCAAATAACGCACAATTCTAAAACAATAACGCAATTACGTGAGAAATTCGTCCACACAGCGTCCATTACTAAACCAAATCACACGACTTGTAAGCGGCGCGAGGACCTCACTCTGAGCCAACGTAGATACTCTTGCACCACGTACAGCAGATACACATAACAAAGTAGAACAGGTAATCCCAATTCCAACCTTATTTACGTAATATACAGACCAGGAACGAAAGCTTGTATATAATCAGCTACATTTTATAAATAATTATCAATTGTACCAAAATATGTAAATAAAAGTAAACTTACATGCTCTGGCTGAGCTGCGGCACTATTTACATCAACTAGTTTTGTAACGCTAATATGACTCTATCGTAGATGGCGCTCTTGATCTTTGAGTTTGATCATGAGTTCACAGCTGAAATACAATACGTAATATTTTGTCATGATCTGAATTAAATTAATTTATTAATTATTATCCTTATTTTAAGGGGGCAAGAACCGGCACCTGTATGCCATTTGAATAATGGGAATTGTTTTTAATTGATTACCATTATGTTCTACTGATCGACCTTGACATCCCCCGACATCATATAGTGAGGCCAGGGCAGTGACGTAAAATATTGCTAAGAGGGGAAGGGGTACAAGTCGCAACCCCTATATGGGTCAAAATAATTATAGCCCAAATAGTTCACGCATCCTCCCCCCCCCCCCCCCCCCCCGTCCCTCCTCAGTTGAACTATGATCCTTTCCGTTACTACACCCCCACCACCCCCAGTCCTACTCATGGGGTATATTACCTTCTTTTTTTGTCGTTTTGGTATGCGCAAAACTGACGAAGGGTTGATAAAATGCATATTTATTTGATTTGATTATGTCCAAGTCATGTGTGAATATGTCAGGGCAAATGAGTGTCATATGAGTAAGTAATGAGCGAAAATGCAAAGTGATATTTACTAACTCATCGCATATACATTTCCTGTAGATAATTATCAATCCGAACACTTCAATCATATACATAATTATTTTTATAACAAAAGAGAAATTTGGAAAACTCAAACCTGTTCATTCTTCAATGGGTAATTCAAATACAATGAGTATGTAAGATTTACACAATGCGCGCGCACACAAAAACACACATGTACACACACGCACACACACACACAAACAAACACAAACCCACACACACACACACACACACACACACACACACACGCACACACACACAAACGCGCACACACACACACACACACACACACACACACACACATACACATACACATACACACAGACGCACACACACACACACACACACACACACATCCACACATCCACACATACACACACACGCAAAGTGATCTAGTAACTATGTTGACATGTGCAAAAGGTGATGAATGGTTGATACAATGTATTTTATTGTAATTATTTTCTGATATGTCCACTGGGTATTGTGTGAAAATGTAAAGTTAAATGGGCGTTTTATGGCCGAGTAATGAGCAAAAATGCAAACTGATATTCACCTACTCATTGCACTGACTTTGTACACGGTTACGACTATCCAGTGGATAGTTTAACATTTGAACACTTTAATCGTAGATATCTTTTTAACGAAAGGGAAATTCAATAAACCTAAACCTGTCCCATGCTTCAACAAGGCATGAGGGAACGGCTAGAATTCCAATTGGATTTGAGGATTTTGAGGATTTGGACAATGTTACTAGATCCCTTTATAACCATCTTGGTGTCATGGTCGATGATGTGTCACAATGAGGTATTATGATTTGATTCTTCATGCACACAATATGCAATTGATTTGATAGACACGCCGCTTTGTTCTGCTTTTTGTTATAGGAAATGGGTCAAGCAGATTCGTGCAATTTAAACCCTCTGCAGACAGAACCGACTCGAACCGATTCGACTATAGTGTTCATTCGGATCGGCTCAATTTTCAGTGCCTCACGACACACATTTTGCCGGTCGAGAGACAGTCGGATGCCAGTTGGGACCGATTCAACACGATGAATCGGATCCGACTGACCGGGCCCAACTCTAGCCTGATTGAAACCAGTCGGATCGGGTCAAGTCGGCTCTGTCTGCAGAGGGCTTTAGTTTACTTTCACGGCACCGTAATGGTGACAAATTCATAGTCGTTTCCATTTGCTTTATACGTGGCTCTTACGATAATGCTCTAAGTGGATGTGAGACTACGACATTTGTGTTTCCCTTGATTGTTCACAAGTCGAGCATCTTGGTATTTTATAGTCAGAAATAACCAACTCGTTATCATATCCATTCCATACTCAGTATACCAGTCTGGTGAGTGATTAGTGGAACCAGCGGCGAGGCATGCAGTCTCCGTGAAAAAACCCTGGCAACATTGGCTGATTTTTCGGTCTAGGTATTTAATTGCATAATGAACAGAGTATTATGAAAGACTTTGATAATAATAATATACTTGCACAAAATGCAGGATTACACGATTATTATTCTCAAATTAAAATATATTTGATCATTGTAATAGCTCGACGCATTACCCAATTTTCCAAATTTCCAAATATTCATAGATTATCTTACGAAAATAATATACATCATAGCCTATCTTTCAATAGTTTACATCCTAATGCCTACAATATTGCTACAAGAGGATCAAAAATTCGGTTGTATATAGTATACAAGAAACGATGTGATAATAATGTTATATATTTCTCTATAATATAGATATACATACCTTTCTTCATACGTGCTACTACGTCAGAAAGTTAATTTCCTTTCTATAATTATTTACCTCTAGGTAAAACTGTATATACTACGAAACAAAACACAATAAGAACACAAAAGTGAAACAAGATTGAAACATATTAGGCTAAGCTGAGCATCGTTGTTTACAGTCGCAAACGATGTGATGATAATTTTCTATATTTCTCTATAGATAATATACCAATGTTTACAATAACCATCTCTAAAAAATTAAATATATACAATAATATTCATATAGATCTATCTTACGAAATTTGTAATTATCATAGATTACACAAAATCCAACATAGCATATTAAAATAGAAAGTAATCATTATTACAGTAAATTAATTGTAAAAGATAATATTACTGATATTATGACCACACAAAGCAGATAAGAAGAAAATCGAGAAACTCGATTGTTTATCCATCAGATAATAAAATGAAAATTATTCGAAGTGCGTTTTATTTCATGTCGCAAACGTCAAAAGCGAATAACAAACAGAGCTCTCATCGCCCCTATAATAGAAGCATTAACAAGAAATCAAATTTTCGCCCACGAATATAAAGTGCCATATACTCATGCTAATGTGAAATAAAGGAATATAATAGTAAAAACTTGAGGCTATAAATTATTATATAGGAGTATGATATTGATACAACAAGGTTGCATGTGTTTATGGTGTTTGAACATATAACATGAAATAGTTTGCATTATGAAGCATCACAATCATAATGTATATCCTCGGTCTTCATTATCTATCCATTATGCCTACTTCTACTTCTACTTCTACTTGGGTACTCGACAGGGTCCATCAGTCAGGACGTAGAGTCGAGGGGAACCGGTGAGGTGTCCCATTAATTGCCGATTGAGGCAACTGCTCCCGCAAAAGCTCCTAGTGATGTAGAAGCCAAGATATTATTGGGGAGCGCATTCCATGCTGTTACAGTTTGTGGGAAGTAGGAGATGTAGGAGATGTAGGAGATGTAGGAGATGTAGGAGATGTAGGAGATGTAGGAGATGTAGGAGATGTAGGAGATGTAGGAGATGTAGGAGATGTAGGAGATGTAGGAGATGTAGGAGATGTAGGAGATGTAGGAGATGTAGGAGATGTAGGAGATGTAGGAGATGTAGGAGATGTAGGAGATGTAGGAGATGTAGGAGATGTAGGAGATGTAGGAGATGTAGGAGATGTAGGAGATGTAGGAGATGTAGGAGATGTAGGAGACTATAAAGAATCTCAAAAAAGTGACATACATTTGTTGTGCCCAGCTGGACAACAAGGGATGTGAAACCGGTCTGACTATTATTTATGACCAGTATCATTGTTTCCTAAAACCCAACGCGCACAGAGCCGACTCAACCGATCCGACAGGTAATTTTCAATCGGATAGGATTCAGCGTGCGTTGCCTCGCGGCTCCAATTTTGCATGTCGGGAGCCGGCGAGTTGGAAGCCAGTCGGGCCCGATTCAACATGTTTAATCGGCTCCGCCTGATCCGGCCCGACTCTAGCCTGACTGCATAACCAGATGGATTGGATCGAGTCGGGTCAATTCGGCTCTGATGTGCGTTGGGCTTAACTATATAACTGTATTCGCGTATACTCAAAATGGCCAGTACATGTATACTGTCATGACTGTAATTCATTTAAGTAGAGGAAATATAGGAAGTATTTTATTGTCAATATTATTGTGAAAAACAGAATATTACAAACATTCCTTCAAAGCCTTACTTAGAAAAGGGATTCAAATTTGCTAGCTAAAATATATTTCAGCTTCGAGTCCATATGGTGAAATTGGGTGAGTCTATGACCACTTATGTTTGCTCTTGTACAACAAAAATTAAAATGTAATTTGACAGTTATTAGCGCGGGGGGGGGGGGGGGTGGGGATGGGCAGAAATTAATTGATACGGAACATGATACATCTTTGATCAGTTCAGGCGAAGAAAAACGCAGTCACTGTAGCAACGAGACCGTAGATGGCGACATTTGTCATCATTCTAGTTGCTGAAGATTCTCCGTTTTCTCCTACTTCCTCCTCGAAGCGGAATACGATGCTATCTCCGTTAGAGAGGCTCGTCATGGAGAGATCTACAAGAAAATTGTTTTAAAGAAAAGAGATTAAACTGTACATTAATCATATAATATAGTGTTAATCCACAACTAAAGTTTATACAAACAATTCACAATGTGTTGTAAAAACAAACATTTCAGTCACATTGCTTTACGCATTGCAGTACTCTACCTTTGTTCAATTTGAGATATTTACGATTAAATTAAACCTGCTGAAAAAAACAATATCGACGATAAAAACAAATACGGAATATTTTTAATCAAAACCTTCAAACTATAACCGGTCCGACGTATTATTTTATTTAAAAAAAGACAAATAGCGGTAATAGACTTAACTAATCAAACAAAAGGAACTAAGTTATAGCATATTGATAATCATTATAGGCTCCTTCCATTCAAGGTTGAAATCCCCATAGACTTTGTACATGATATATACAAGGTTCTCGTGGGAAAGGGTTTAATGTATAATGAATTAAACATGTTAGATATACAATATACTTTTTACGTTAAGATAATACAAAATATACTTGAATTGTTTTACGTACCTCGGGAAAGCATGGTGTTAGATGTGGCGTTGTATGGAGTCCAGACGTATCCAGCTTGATTGGTCAAGCCATTCAGAGTGGTTACGGTCATCGAGTTTGTTATGGTCGAGCTGTTTGGAAATGTGATAATAAACACGTAATTATTAACTCTTAACGTGCCAGGGATTTTAATGCTCTATGGCATTTGTGTGTGTTGTAACTCGCAAAAATGCGAGCTTGGCACGTTAGGAGTTTAAGAGTTATGGAGGTTAATGGGACCTAGTAACTCTAATGAAATGTGCAACAATTAACAAATGGTTGATGAGATGTGTTTTTTCTGATCTGATAGGTCCACTGTGTAAGGTGTAAACATTCTATGGAAAATGTCATATATGACCGCGTAATTATGAGCAAAAATGCAAAGTGATAATATACCGCTACTATTATTTCAATGGCTTTGTACACAATTAGAATTATCTACTAGAGATGCTAGATGATAATAAATATAAACACTTCAATAAACCGAAAGCTGTTCCATGATTAAATTGATAATGAATATAATTACGATGGGGTATGGGTTCCAAGTAAGTTTTGAGGTATCTGACAATTCAAGCATTTTAGCAGAATTGTAAGCAAAATATGGATACATTTTAAACCCGATAATGCTAGTGACGTAATGCGCCCTTGACAAAATTTGATAATCATTTAAGATCCGGCCCACCCGGTGTCACACATTAATTCATTCCACGTATACTATCCTTCCCATTTCGCCCCAAAATGACAATGCCCTCAAATGACTATACTTGAAATGTTTGCCCCCGAATGTGACATGATTTTGCCTGTTTATGATATCATTTTGATACCTTATATTGAGCGGGACCTGCTCGCTTGCCGTGGCCAGGACATCGGCCAGAGTCGAGCTCGCCGATTCGAAGAGGACGATCTGCCGACACACGGGCATGAAGTCCGTCCCAGTCGTGTAGTTGGCCGTATTTTGACTGGAGACGGTCAAGTAGGCCACTTCGTAGGTGAACGGCATGGACGGTGCCAGAGACGACGCGTTCAAACACGGACCTTAATTGATTAAAATAATAATTAAAGAAACAAAATTACTTGCACTGACTCTCTTTTTTTTCAGAAATAATTATGTGTCGACACGCAGAACTTATTGGCCAAACTGTTGCCGTGTTTTTGTGTGTTTTCAGACGATCAAAATTAAACATAGGGTAATGATGTTTAGGCGCTATGGAATGTAACATACGATGCTCCTAATAAACAAGGACCTACTTAAAACGATGCTATGAAATGGTCTTTTATGGTTGAGCTATGAGCAGGATGAGTAAACAATCAATTGATATAAACAATCAATAAGTTGCCAACACACGTACGTCAGTCCACCCGTATGCAGGCACATTGTGTTCCCCGTCATATTTTTCACCGCTACCTCTTATTTTTGACCGATATTCAAGAAATTTGGTTTCCTTCCCTTCAATGGTATCGGAAATATTTTTTGAATAAAACTTGACCCCATTGGTCGTTTTGCGTTGCCATGGTAGCCATAATATGAAAACATGTATGTTTTTATTTATTGTTTTCATTATTTTGTTTCGTTTTTTTTCTCATAGTTAATAAGATCTGAAGACATATAGTAGAGTTGTTTTCCTGGTTAAATCATTTATTAATAATACATGTATGTAGTTATTGACTGAAATGTTTTTTAAATAAAAAATGGAGCCAAATTACAATGAAAATAATAAAAACAAATTGAAAAATAATGTTTTATTCATTTTCTGGTTGAAAAGAAAGAGATTAAAAATTTAACATCAAACAGATTATTAAATTGAAACAAATATAGTAGTAATGTCAGTATGTACGTATACTTTTCCTTTTTTGTTTAAACATAATTTCACAATATCGTAATTACTACTTAGTGCCCACATTCGGTTACGATATCATCTTGCTTACTTTTAAAGGGATAGTACAGTTCTAGTAAAACTTACATTTAGTAACTAAACCTAGTAAGTTCAAAACTTATATCCATAATTCAATGTTTCTTACAATATTAGAAAACCATAAACGGCTAAGTTACAGGGGCTGTTTTAAATTTTTCAAGAAGCAGCCATTAACACAAGAGGGCGCTCATTAGGCAGCTGGCAGTTTCAACCATTTTTGCAAAAGAAAGTGAATGTGGTGTTTGGTTATAATAATCATTCAAAAGAAAGATCAATATAAACAATTGTAAAGCCACTTTGGTTTATTTCCCCAAACATTAATACAAAATTTGGATTTAATAATTAATATTTCAGCCGTTTATGAATCGATTTTTATCTAACAAAGTTTATTCTGTTTTTAAAATTGTGTGCTTTACAAAAAAATGTTCACTAATGTGTTTTTTATTAACTCACACGAAAAGTATTTCTTGAAGCGCCCCGTAAAGAAAACTACTCTTTAATTAGAAAATACCTCTGATTGACAATTGACTTATATACCTGTATAGTTTGCGATGTCAGTAGATGAACTGTCGTAGTACTGGTAATTCCAGATGAACGAATCCCCATCAGACGGATACAAGGAATCCACGCCTTGCAGAATGAGTTAAAAATGTAAAACGGAAAGTGATAATGATAATAATAATAATAATAATAATAATAATAATAATAATAATAACGATTATTTATATAGTGCTATTCCCGTGGGACCATAGCGTTTTATGAATACCATTATTATTACCCCGGTCAACGGATACCGGCAAACATGCGAAGTATCAACTTAAAAACAAAACAACATTTTCAAGTATTGCGACGTGGTGTGATTATAAATAATAGCAAGATTGGTATAGAGCACGCGCTTTCAAATTGTGAGACCCCGCTCGAGTTCTCAGACCTTAGCCCCCCTGTACAAAATGTGCCCGTATGCCCATGATTATTATTGTTGTTATTATTATTATTATTATTATTATTATTATTATTATTATTATTATTATTATTATTATTATTATTATTATTATTATTATTATTATTACTACATTTAGTATTTTTTTTAATTATTATTATCATTATTGTTATTATTATGATTATAATTATCATTATTATTAATTTGATAATTGTCATTACTATTATTCTTATAATTATCATTATTATCATTTTTATTGTTATGGTAGTGCACATCAGGTTCTCGCAAGTGTATCAAGTATTTACCATAGGATGTAGCTACTCCATTCCCGGCGAAGAGTGCCCAGAAATACCCAGAGTTGATCGGCGCGGTAACCCCATTGATTGTTGTTACGAAGTGGCCATATTGCAAGTTCAATGTTGTCTCGAAACTGTAGATAAAAGGGTCATAATATACAGTTATATTATTATATACTAGTTCTTTCTTTCTGTGCTAAGAGTATTATTATATACATAATTTATTAGTAACTGTATTTTTCCATTTCCCCTGTTTAGACAATTATTTATTTCAATAATATTCAATACAGCTTCACAAAATTAATCCTATATTGGATCTTTCTACATTGATTTTGTTTTTAATAAACACATTTTATTTTTGCTTTGAATGAACTACATGTTGTAAACCAAAGTTAATTACTGTCTTTCATCTTTGCCAGATTAGTTTCTAATGACTTTCATCTTCATCTTATAAATACTCCAAAATGTTTAAGTTGAACTATCATTAATCTTGTTATATTTCAAAAAAGGTAAATATCAGTAGACGTTAATTAGAATGTGTAACATTTTCACCATCTGCCTAAAATTAATAACACAATAGTTCATTCATCTTATACCGGTACTGGCGTACTGCATGGCAATAGGTATGAAAGCATGAGTTCCCCATACATAAATATTTCGCATTTATCTGTATTATCCGTATTTCCAAGAATGTAAAAACATCTAGAGTTCCAGGCCCGTAGCCAGGGGGGTGGGGGAGGGGGGGGGGGGGGGTGCGTACGCACCCCCCCCCCCCCCCCTCCCAATCCAACAAAACAAATCTAATAAAAAAATTAATTAAAACGAAATCAGTAAGGTCCACTTTTCGTTGGTCTCGGTCATAGTCATGATATTTCTTGATCATGATCCCCTCGCTTACCGCACAAATAAACCAGTTGTCTCGATCTCCGCCACGATCGGTCTCGACTTTGTAAACTACGCCCCCTCCCCTCTTTTTTTTTTTTATCCTGGCTACGGGCCTGCATTTTCCTTTATTATACATGTTATATACGGTATGGCTATATCTATGAATGCGTGAGTTTCCCATGCCATGTTTCAAATGTATCTAAAGAAATAATTCCCTTTTTTTAAATAAACGTTGAGTTATACAAAATTGTTCAGTTAGTTTTCATTAATATCTAGTATGTTTATGTTGTATGCTCATAAGGCACTGGACTCACATGAAATTGTCGCCTTGTTGCTGGCTAGCGGCCAGCATCCCCTGGTACAAGTTAGCCGTGTCGGGCATCAGGTATTCCATACGGCAGATGGTGCTGCCATTGATCCGGTTGTCGGCCGAGATGTAAGTTGGTGATCAACGACGTCGGCGAGCTGCTTCCGGAATCTGGGCAGTAATCATCCGAGCTGCCGTTCCCTTATTACATTGAAAATCATTACAGGATTATGAAATCAAACCTGTGTATAATGGCCACCTACATTTAAAGTGATCCATTAACTTTGTACTATTTCAACCAAAATCACTTGGAGCTTTCACCCTTCCTCTATAGTTGTAGGCCTACCTTTTGATAACAGAAGAATGAAATGGGTTTAATTTTTCAATGTCTCCATAATCATGTATGTATTTAAAATTTAATTTGAAAGCGTCTATAGACGGTTTCCAACCCGTAGTCAAGGACCATCCGAATTTGGATACTCATCGTCCATAGGATACTTCTCGCGAACGATCGGGATACAATTAGACATTGATTTGTTCTGTTTCCACTAGGTAAACTTTACTCCTTTTCTATGAAATTCTCACCATAGGCGCCGGAAGTGGGGGGGCAGGGGGGGGCGGCCGCCCCCCCAATCCAAAAAGTGGGGGGGCAAAACGCGTTTTTGCCCCCCAAAAAGCCCCCCCCCCCCCCTCAAAAAAAAAAAGAAAAGAAAGAAAAAAGGAAAAGAAACATGGTATGTATCAGCCAATACTTGTTAATTATAAAATTTAGAATCTAAGTTTATACATCCATTTAAAGTTTTCGCTGCGCGCTTCGCGCGCAAATAATTAATCTCAGTTTGTTGTGTAACTTGGGTATGGTACGTCTGCGGTGGGTTTTTCTGTACCGGTCCACGTAGTTCATGTGTCGACTGTTATTGCTCTGGCTGTTTGTGTGACGATGCATCAAATTGCACTATTCAAGTAAATAAATGCAAAACCCTCCCCGTCTGGCTCTGCCCCAGCCCTTGGTCGCTTCGCTCCCTCGGGACTCATTTTTGGCTGTAAGCTATGATGTTGGATCATACAAATGTGGCATATTGTTTATGTTTTATGCACCAGATTGCACCATTTCAAGTATATAATGCAAAATCTTTCCCGTGGGAGGGAGATACCCCCTCCCAAACCCACCCCCTCTAGCTCGGCCCCCAGCCCTCGGTCGCTTCGCTCCCTCGGGGCTCATTTTTGGCTGTACGCTATGTTGTTGGATCATGTTTTTATGCACCCGATTGCAAGTCCCAAAATGCAAATGCTCCCTACCAGGAGGGGGGGGAGGGGGGGGGGGGGGGGGGGGGGACACCGCTCAGTTACTTTGCTCCCTCGTGCTAATTAGTCGCTTTATCCTCGCAATGTCACCTCTGACTCGAAGATGGCAACTCTTTGAGCAGTGGTCTACACGCAAAATTATTGGGGGGGCACACCTTATGTATTTCTTTGTTTTTAAAAAAAATGTCCCCTTATGTTTTCTATTGTTTTTTCCAAATCCAGTGGCGGATCTACGGGGGGGGGGGGGGGGGGGGGGGTTAGGGGGTTTAACCCCCCCCCCCCCCCCCCCCCCTTGGGCTGCCAAGTGAAAAATGTATCAGTGAAAAAAAGTGAAACAAAAAGTGAAAAAAATCACCTACGGGGGTTCAAAATAGCGAAAACTAATTCACGGCTCGTGGACGAAAGTTAAAAAAAAGTGACCAGAAATCACTTACGGGGGTTCAAAATAGCACAAAAAAAAAATCGCCGCTTCGCGGCTTGTGCACGAAAGTGACAAAAGGTGAACAAAATCACTTACGGGGGTTCAAAATAGCAAAAAAAAAAAATTGTGGCTGGACGCTTAGCAAAAAGCTATATCCGCCCCCTGCCCCCCCCCCCCCCCCCCGTCGCTACGCCACTGCCTGTGAGTGCGGTTGGGCATGAGCCCCTAAGACATAAATCGTGAGCCCCCTTAGGGTTTTGCCCCCCCCCCCCCCCCCCAATCAAAACTGCTTCCTGCGCGCCTGTTTAAAATCATCTATATATTTGCGTAGCTAATTCATCAGTTATGATGGTTTTGTACTGTATCTTGTCTAAAGCCATACTGGTATTTATACAAGATTGAATTTTCATCCAAAATGTAATTAAACGACTGCTTTACAAGTTTTCCACTACATTACTAACTATCGAAGGAGATCAATAGGTTGATAATCGGAAGGTGTATCTTT
The DNA here is from genome assembly GCA_037951105.1 of Echinarachnius parma. Taxonomy (NCBI): domain Eukaryota; kingdom Metazoa; phylum Echinodermata; class Echinoidea; order Clypeasteroida; family Echinarachniidae; genus Echinarachnius; species Echinarachnius parma. Next base: position 33,939 of record JBAMJV010012017.1, read on the forward strand.
ATCCCTTTCTTTTTATACACAGTATAACTTTGGCAATTTTAAGAGCAACTGGAAAGATACCAGAAAGAAAATGATAAGTATATTATATATATGAGCAATGTACCAAGTAGCATCAATAAAAATACATTACACTGATAGAACAATCTTTAATCGAACTATACACCTAGCATTTCACTCGAAATTTTGTTGTTGATTTCTGTTGTTTGCATTCTTTGATATTGAGGTGGAAATAATTAAGGCGAGACATGGCCCGTATTCACAAAGGAGGTTTGTACAAACCCCGGTTCAAACCGCGGTTTACATCTATGGAATGCCAATTGTAAAACTGATGGAGAGAGAATGTAAATTCCTTACTTGTTAACAATGTTGATGGTACACATTCTCTCTCCATCAGTTTACAATTGGCATTCCATAAATGTAAACCGCGGTTTGAACCGGGGTTTGTACAAACCTCCTTTGTGAATACGGGCCATGATATCTCTTTAAATGTAATTTCTGAATAAATTAATGTTTGAACTAAAACTGTATTAACACAATGTTCAAAGATAAGATAACAATAATAATTAAACAGAATAGCAAACTTATTCATGCATATAATTAATTAATAACATAACATACTTGTCTAGAATGCATTAACGACTCACGGAACTATACAAATGAGACGCAATGTGCGTGATAGAAAATATGTCATAACTTATTCAAATTGTAGACTTTGAAAAATAACATGATATAATATCATAAAATGAAAATTCAGAATCCATTAATTACAAATGAAGGATTTTGAAACAAAAATATGAATCGAGATCGATGTAATTGATTAAAGGCATATACTATAAAAGAAATAATCCATATATTATGTAATATCATTACCACATATTGCAACAGTAAAGATATATTGTGTCGTTATCAATCAATCTTAACCATCATGACCATGCTAACAGATTCCTTAACTTCAAAATATTAATTTTGACATTACAATGGTCATTATAAATAAGGTAAAGAACATACTCACTTTGGCAATTGACTCCTGATCAGAGATTATATGAAAGAGAAACAAATATGAACATTATATTAGTTTTTATAACAGAGAGAAGGTATTAATTATGAAACTTTTAGTTTATCTTTGATATTGAAAAAGTTTCCTATTTTAGAGGGGGAAATATCACAAATAGAAGGTTAATGTTGATGAAGAGTAAGATAATAGACTTATTGGCTTGAATTCTCATCAGTATAACAACTTCAGTCCATGCAGCCTAAAAGACAGGCATTATCAGTAACCGGTTATACATTTATACTATTATAACATTACCCAAGATAATCACACTATTCCGCAGATTAAATTAAGTGTTATTACAATAAAAACAAAGTTTTTCGTTTTGAATCAAACGGATAACGCAAAAGAAGAAAAATGGGACAGATTAATCGTCATTATTTTCCTAAACGACTTCTATAATGGTTAGCATAGATCGGAGTATGAACACACACATTGATTTGATTACATTTATTCCTCTTTCTTGTCCTTCCCATCCTACAAGTATATTGCATTTGTACAAATTATACACATGTATGTCCTCATAACAGTAGATTGGAGAAAAAAATAAACATTTGTATAAATCGTGCACAGTTTATACATCAATTCTATGAAGTATAATTAATGATCAAACTCTCACCTGACATATGCAGTGATGCAAGGGAGAGTGCGATGAGCAGCACATGGAGCGCCATGGTCACGGAGGATGGAATCTGCGTCTTGTGGAAGATGATTAGGCAGGATTTTTCTCACTCCTGAATAGCTCCCCTCGTCAGATGGTCAGTTACTTATGATCCAGATGATCAAGCGAGCCGTCAGTTTTATACCGAACAAGTCCTCTCTTGGAACGCCCACTCCAAGACGTATTCGTGAAAAGACTAACAGTCGCAACCCATATTCGCGTGCCATATAGAGCCAGACCACCCTACCCCCTGGAAACCACTCATACATGGCCAATATACATTCAGGATCTCAAAACATTTTAACCAATCACATATACCTCAAATCAATATTTTTCCTGGTTATGGATGAGACCGGACCTCTTAACCGGTTCCTTTACTAGACCCACCCGGTTCTCATAAACAATGGGTTAACATTATTACATCAGGGCAAGGTATTTTCGTATGATTTTACGACGGTCTGTATACACGCATAAAGAACAAATAAGATCCTAAATCATAATTTATGGATAATATTCTGTTATAAACATATGTAAAGAATTCCTAGTGTCCAAATTTGTATTATTTCAAGTACATACCCACATAATATGCACATAAAAACACAAACACACACACACACGCACACACATACACACACCAATAAATACTCTTTTTTTATGGTATAGATTGCAATAAGTCTTACGCATATGCCGATATCATAAAGATATTAAATTCCTTCGTGTTTTTGGCGTAAACTCATGTTGGTTATAACATGTTATTCAAATATGTAGACAGAATTTATAACACGCACACGAAAGTATTCAAGGTGAGGTCATCAAACTGGTGGTACAATTTGAGGTTGTATGACCTATTTTGGAATATTTAAAGTTGTGTGTCTAGATATTATAGCGCTAGCACTATAATAGTCTTAAAACACAACAACAACAATCGTCTCGAACAAGATCGATATAATAGCTGGCATAGGGGAATCATAAAAGTGATTGTTTGTTTTTTTGTTTTATTTTGTTTTGTTTGTTTTTTCATTCTAAGTAGTAATCATTGTTTGTAGACTATTTAATGTTATTTACTACAGGGGAGAGGTTCCCCTGTGGTAGTATTACTAAGTAGCGGTAGTTATAGTAGTATTGATATTGGTAGTAGTAGTAGCAGTAGTTGTAGTAGTTGTAGTAGTAGTAGTAGTATACATGTATGTTTAAGGTAATGTAAGAGTAACTTTCGAGGGCGCTGCACCCTACAAGCCTTGCTTCTTAGCAGCGCCCTCCATTTTCAACAATTATTTATTACTGATTTGTATATGTGTATTTTATCTATTTCATAACTCCTGTAACAATGCATTTTGTGTTTCACTTTGTAAAATTATACTTTGTTGAAAATGAAAAATAAATGAACTGAACTGAACTGAACTGAAAATGAATGATTGTCTAGTACGTATAAAAAGAAACTACTGGAGGTGCAGAGGGAAACACCTTTTTTTTAAACAAAGATTCTAAGTTCAACTTAACTCTAAGTTGGACCTAACTGTTATGAAAATCTATCAGTATGTTTGTATAATTGCTAAAACAGTTCTTTTTAAAAGGCATACATTTTGATAAAAGATTAGTTATCTTTGTTATTTGTCAATGGGCCATGCAATTATCGATATACATTTTTGTTGGAAGTCTTAAATACTTGCATTTTGAATATGTTTTATTCCAAGGCTAGTAATGGCCTACCATAATATTTAGTTGAACTTAGAATTGAAGCTCAACTGAGTATCTTTATGAAACAGTCCCCTGAATAAGGCATATACCTATACGTTCCAGCTGGCAGGTCTATATGATCAGGGCGAGCAGTTAGAAAATAGCCCTCTGATCAATATTTCTGCGATACTTGCCCAAAGACACCACTGCTCGTGCAGAGTTACAAAATGACATAGACAGCATTCTGATAAGATCAGGGTTTGCTGAGTGAAATCCCCTGACCGTGTGTTTCTTTTGTATTTCGCTTGTACATAGTGAAGACACTTTATCAGGCAGGGGCGTCGATCCTGGGGGGGGGGGGGGGGGGCAGGGGGGCGGTCGCCCTCCAATGAAAATATTGGGGGGCTAACATATCGTTTCGCCCCCCCCCCCCCCCCAATAATTCCGAAAATGAGGAAGAAAAAAATCGCGTGATATAATGCCAAAGAGGGGAAAGACACATTTATCAATAATTTATTTTCAAAATAGCTGTTTTTTTTAGTTTGAAAAGGACTGTCAATCTGTTTTTTTTTTGCCGCGCGCTTCGCGCGCATACCGTTTCTCATATTGCAAGTTTCATTTCGGTTGAGGGAACTCACCTTTCGAAGTGTGTTGGGCAGTGTAATTTCTCAAACGCACACCTCAAACGAAGTTTATTAAACCCTCATCTATAGCACACCGTCAAAGAAAATAAAATAATCTGAAATAATATATCTTTCAGTCAATTCGGTCCATATGAGCTAAACGAAAATCAAACTGGAATATCATGTCCCCCCACATTTGAAAGTGGAGGAGATTGTCCCCCTCTCTTTGTCATTATGTATGTTTAGTTCCATACTTATATACTTCATATTACGTGAAATTTCTGTCTCAAGTGTGCACCAAATCGCACAATTTCACGCCCAAAAATACAAAAGCTCCCTACAATGGGAGGGGGACACCCCCTCCCACACCCTCCCCAGGTCGGTCGCTGCGCTTCCTCGCAATGTTTCCCCTCCACTTTTGAGAAGTTGTTGACGCCCTTTTTTTAGTTTCATGGGAGCTCAATGCCCGTGACTATATCGATGGCTTTAAAGTATACAGGATCAAGTGGATCCATCTCATGCAAGGCTTTTCCTCGCTATGCCCTTTAAAAATACGTTACGAGTAGGTTCACTACTATACAATTTTAACACACATGGTAGGAGTTGCAAGTGTCTGTAATCTAAAAGCTCCGCCCCCTGGACCCCCATTATTTTCCCCAAATGTGTGAGCCCCAAAGTCAGGTCTTCGAGCCATCAAGACATTTTCAATGAGCGCATACTAAAACTTTCGGGCATGCCAATGTGGGGCTTTTAGCTCTCTCAGTGGTCACTCTGGAACATTTTTCAAATTTTGCCCCCCCCCCCTCCCCCAAATCGCAAAAACGGATCGACGCCCCTGTTAATATCAGGGGTTTTAACGTTGTGCAAGCAACTGTTCTGTCTGCACGGGGATCGCAGAATTATTGCTAGAATTGTTGTCATTGGAATCTTCAAAGACACTGATAACTCTATAGAGGGCCTATCAGGATTCCCATGTTAAAATATAACTTACTTGCAAATCAGTTTGGTCTGTTGCACTTTGATATTTATCGTGAATTAAATCCTGATGCACGGGAATTTTTCGTTTAAGGGGACCACCACGCTAAGAACAGGACAGGGTCATTCGTGATAGTACCACTATCGATCATGATAATTTGATATTAAATAGATGTCCAACATCTAGCAAAGGCTAGCAAACATAATCATATACAATACAAGTAATCACCCAAATTTACGGAACATTACATAACATAACCCTCAAGTTCCGTAAGCGCCTAACGTTTGCGAGTGTGTCGATTCTGTACAGGGGTACGTTTTAAGACAATAGACTACGAGACCTGTGTTCTTCTACAGACCCATGAAACACCTTATGTGGTTGGATGATGATTTTTCACATTCTGTTGAATTGTTCTGGAAACCTATTTTCCTGAAATTGTTGGTGGAATGAACTACTATAAACAACACTCTATCTTTGTTAGAAAGTTATTTTAGGGTGTTGGTACCCTTTAGAGGGATAGTTGAGTTTTGGTAAAGAGAGTACAGTTTTGGTCAAACTGAATTTTAGTAACCAAAACCTGCACCATTACATTACAAAATACTAGTTAATAACTCTACCATGCTCGAAATGAATACAAAAATACAAATGACTAAGTAAAAAGCATATTATCATTCAAAAAGAGCCGTTAAAACTCAAGAGGGCGCTCTTTAAACATTCATCGGTTTTAATAATTTCCAATAAAATATTGAGCATGTGATGTTATATTGAAATAGTGATTAGATAGAGAGGTAATCAACAACTATTTAAAAACCTCTTTTGTACATTTTTTGAAAAGAGGAAGCATTTTTAAATTGTTTTAACAGCTGGTTCAAAATTATCGAATAATTGTGGGGCCCTACAGATATTACAAATGGTTATGTTCATGGATATTTCAGCAATTTCTGAACCGATTTTGATCAAATAAAGTTTATTCTGTCATTCAAATTGTATGCTCTTTAGAATTTGACACTCAGTTTTTCATTATCTCACAAAAAATTATTTTTGTAGCGCCCTCTATACCAAAACTCAACTGGGATAGTTGAGTTTTGGTATAGAGGACGCTACAAAAATAATTTGTTTATGTGTAATCGTAACAATACAAAATTCACGTTGTATAATGTTGTATACTGCTTCAACATTTCAAGTGATCCACTAATATAACTTCATAGTAAAAAAAAAGAAGTGATATTTGAGACTCAGTCACACACCAATATCATTGTAGGATAGATGATGTGGGCTAGTTTCATAGAAAAAAAAACACTGTTTACCTAGAGAAACAGTGAAAAATAAAGTAATATGTTATCCTCTTTGCCATTTGACGTTTACTACGATCCAAAAGGGTACCGGAATATGCTAATAATTAAATCTTAATATTCCCATAATTATGGAGACATTTTAATAATCAAAACCCATGTCATTCTTTCATTACTATAAGCTAAACAACAAGGCACGCGCGAAATATGAAAGCTCCAAGTTATATCGGTTGACCCTGGTATTAGTAAATGTATCACTTTAAAAAAATTATATTACTTTTAAAGATAACATTATAATTACGTTTACGCGGAATATAACCCATTGCGTACATGAACATTGTAGGCACTGTATTGACACTATGGGGATTTCAAGATTTAATAGGTAACGGGTTAAAGTGTATTATAAGGTGATGGTCTACAGGGCGTTTCAAAAATACGTTTCCGAAAAGAAAAACAAATTTGTGCTGAAATTGGAAGATGAATTAATCATTTCCAAATTGAAGGGATGTGTAGTCCTGGTCAAACTGAATTGTTGACACTTAAACTTGTACGGTATCATTAGATACAACGTAGTAATATTTCCAACATGCTGGAATGGTAGAAATACATTTAACAGCTAAGTTAATAGGAGACTATTGTCATTCAAATAAAGGTCAATACCACTAGAGGGTGCCCCTCAGACACCTGGAAATTTCAACCATTTCTTTTTTATTGTGAAAGTGATTTGTTGTTAAAATATGAGATTATCAAAAACAATTTGAAAGCCACGTTGGTATTTTTTCACAAATGTGGCTCTATACACATTATCTTTAATTGTTGAATAAATGTGGGCTCCACACATCCACTGACATATTTGTGCTGTTTTTGAACGGATTTTGATCAAGCAAAGTTTAACTTGTATTTAAAATCATGTGCATTTTAAAATGTTACACTTAGTTGTTTAATTCGGACAAAAAACGAGGGCATAGCTCTTATTCGCAGATTCACCGTAAGGTTGTGGAATTTAATGAAGCCTACATACAAGTGAGATAGCTGATATCAAAGGGTTTTGAACTTATTCTGAGAATCTCTGTATGAGATAATTGTTTTAGAAAACAAATCACACACATTTTGAAGAAACGTGGTTGAAACATGGCAGGTGGAAAGTACTCATAATACTTTGTAACAAATTGTGGCCCAAATAATTTATTTAAAGGGGCCTTGCAAACCAAATGCATGTTGACTTCTGTATATCTGTATTAGTGTGCACATTCAATATTTGTAAACTGTTTGACCTAAATATGTTTTGTATATTTTTACCCACGCCGATGAAATCGGCAGGGGGTTATGTAAAGGGTTCCGTATGTTTGTTTGTTTGTCTGTTTTTTTTTTTTTTTTTTGTTTGTTTGTTTGTTTGTGTACAAGATAACTAGAGAACGGGTGAACGGATTTGCACCAAATTTTCAGGGAATGTTTGGATAGTGACATGGAAGAATCGATTAGATTTTGGTGATGATTGGTTGACCCCTGCAAATTCTGTGGAACCTTGAAGTTTGAGTATGTATTTAATGCACGTGTGTGCCTAAATAATATCTGCACGTTATAGGCGCGGTACGTATACGGTAACCTCGCTCGCGCTGAATCCAATCGAGCAGCAACTAACAAGTTTAGTCCAGGTGTGCATCGCGATCGCGCGCACGGTACCATATGTTATGTACATGGTACGGTACTTTCGATTCCGGGTTAATTAATACGGAACGGAATTGAATTGCAACACGCTGATCTGAACTTTGAAGCGCCAAGAAATTGGTAAGTTTCCGAAAAATACATTTATTTATTTAATAATTATTATTGACCCGACACTAATGTGAAGATGAACAGATGTTCATTTTTACATATTGAATACATCTAGACTGGGTTGAGGCCGACGAAGGGGTAGAACAGGGCTAATGGGAGGCGTGGGTATGCTGACTTTGTCGGCCTTCTAGTTAAACATTTTATCATTTATTTTTCTTCATGTTGCTAAGCTCCACCTCCTAAAAAATACCCTCCAGAGTGAATTCTATTATTGCCTGGTTATGACATCATCTGTCAATCACTGGTCAGCTACCATGAGATTAACACAAGATAAAAGTACAAAAAGAACATGCACCCAAAAGCATGCCCTGCATGCCTCCATACAATAGCTTAGTCAGTGCTCTTCTTCTGACATAGCAACTGCAATTGAAATTGAAGGTGTGTGAGTTGGTATTGTATTCAACCCTGTGATGCTATTGTGATTAGGCACTCAGCTTGGATGAAGGTCACTTCTTTGTGACTGAGTAGTGAATGGCTGATGATGCTACAACCAGTCAACAACAGAATTTTACTCTGGAGAGGTTTTCAGAGGTGGGGGCTTAGCAATATGGAGACAAATAATTCCTAAAATGTTTTTAAATATACAAAATATGTTTGGGTCAAATAGTTTACAAATAGTTGATGTGAACAATGCGTTTGGTTTGCAGGGCCACTTTAAAATACATGTACCATCTTCCTCATTCTTGCATTCTTGCTGCTTAAAAGTAGGCCTAACAGTCCTCACATAATATGTGGGCAATCGTGTTTGAGAATAAGGAACTAGCCCCAAACAAAATGATTTTATACCGACAATGCACTCCTCTCATTCAACTTCTTATTCTGAACAGTGAACACACATGATTAGCCTAATTCCAAAAGGCGCTTAATCTTCTTTTCAACTTTTAAGAAAAACAAGTTTCTTTGTCCACATTTGTACACATGCATATGGGAATACGTTCCATATTTTGGTTTTGATTGTGTAATTTGTCGTACAATATGGATTCTTAGATAGTTAAGTAGCTAATCAATATTACTCATATTCATTAACTCAATGTTGTGGAGAGCGGATCTAGCGCTTTTGGAACTAAGCTCTTCAAATATTTCCTAGAAAAGATTAGACAAGACAAATCTCATAGATTATGTATACACTCGTTCTAATGTGTTTGTTATTTTAATCCAAATAAGGCACGTATAGTTATTAAATTTGAATCGTTTTCTATATAAATAAGTAAAAAAAAGAGAAGACGGCATCCATTGTATACTTTCAAGATCAATCGTGCAATATCAACTTCATACAGAGAAATCAAACATAATTTATTGTAGTACTACTTCTATACCGTGACTACTGTATATCGTATGACTAATAATGCACACTTCATAAAATTCAAATTGCGCACATCCATGTATTTGTAGATCATTCAAAAATGTATATACATGTAGTTTGTATTGAAGTGCGCATGATAGAAACATAATTTGCCTGAGATGACATAATTATCATGTATTGATGTAGATGCCAGATTTGGGTGCCCGAGAACTTTGTGCAGTTCGCAGAGGACAACAGTTTGTCGCAATAATGATCTTTGTTACAAATTATTGCATTTGATATTGCGATATCCGATTAATATGGAAATAAAATGCAAACAAGCAAAAATAGAATAATTCTATTTCCAAAGCATGAAAATATATACACCTACACGTACATAAGAGAAATACCCTAACACTTCAAACCATATTAAGAAAGGCTTATTGTGACGAACTCATCAGCTAGTTTAGGGAATTGCATGTCAAGTCTAGAATTCAGTTTAGATTCGATATAGACTGATTAAAGTTCTAGAACTCGACAGATTGGTCTAGATCGGCATCTTGGTCTAGATTTTGGCATCTCGGTCTAGAACTCGGGATCTTGAAGGAGACCGACCGATTCCTCCTTGAGCGACCTCTTCTCAGATGAGACCGCGATGTTGTTCACCTTACGCAGCACCACGACCAGTACGGCGGCCATCGCCATGACAACGGTTGCCATAGCAGCCATGGCTACCATCCAGGGGCTCAGGGCAGAGGTCACTTCCTGTTGCGACGGGCTACCACCTAGAGCGAAAGCACAAAGAGACGGTTTTAGACGCTAAATAATCTGTTGACATTTTTCACCGTTAAAACATATAATAGTTAATTTAATTCGCATGTATGGAATGTGCATTTAAAAAGCAAATAGCAGCGCAATATACAGTTACAACGGCAGAGGAGGATACACTGAGGCGGATGGGGACACATGGAGGTAGATCAGATGATAATCATTTAGGGACCAAGGAGGGGTTATGAGGGATAGAAGTTATTCGAATTACGATATTGTTAAAGGCGCTCAGACCCGGGTTTTATTTTGTATTAACACATTACGTACATGCAGGAAACCGACGACGATGAGATATACACGAACCGCGTCGTCAACAACTACAAAGACGCTAAGTTCACACGGTTCTTCGCAGTCGAGATCCCAGTGTCGTGCTCGTACAACCGTACGCAGCGCGTAGGATGGCGCGCATACCAGCGGAAAAGCATCAAACAACCGTTGTGTTGATTGGAAACTGTGTGCTTTTGCACTTCTTACACTCAGTTGTCAATTTCTCGCAAATATGTTTGTATCTGTTTGTATCTGTTTTTTTTTTATTTTTTTTAGCAGATGTTTTTCTGCATTTATTAAAGAAAAATCAAAATCAACATATTCAAATAACAATGCAAGTGTATAACATAATTGATTTACATAAAATGTGACATTTGATATCAAAAGAAAATACATATATATATATATATATAATTCAGATCTTAAATCAGTTGAATGTAATGCAAATAATCAAAATAAATGCAGGGGCAAACTATCATAAGCATGAATGCTTGAGTCGATAGCAGCCAGGAGGGGAGGGGGTACATGGCGCTGTTATTGGAGTATATAATAAAATAGAGTGTCACGCACAAGTGATTTTTCAGAAAGTATCTGAAAAAAAAGACAAGAAAAAAAATGGGAAGAAAGAAAGAAAAACAAGACAAAACAAAATGCAAGTGTGTGCATGTGGGTGAGTGCATGTGCAATAAGTGTTTGATTATTTTTTTTTATGAACTGGTTATCTTAAAATTAGTCAATATAAAGAAACAATTACAATACTCTAGACCCTGATTATGTTTATGAATATTTGGATATTAAATATTTTTTCATCGAAGCTTTAAATGAATAAAGAGATGCAGAGTGTTTAATTTTGTCAGGTAAAGCATTCCAAATGTCTGGACCATGGTGTCTTATTGATTTATAGGCCATAATAATTTTTGGGTTAGTTAAATGGAAGTCGGATGAGTGTCGTGTAGGATATGAGTGTATACTACTATTGTACACAAAAATATTTCGAAATGCTAATGGTATAGTATTTATCCAAAATTTATACATAAAGATTGCAGTTTGAAAAATGTGAATATCAGCAATTTGTAATGTTTTTAGTTCATAAAATATTGGATCGGTATGGGCTATATAATATGAATGTGTACAAATACGGAGTGCTTTCTTTTGAAGACGATAAATTAACATAATTTTCATCTTATTACTATTCCCCCATACAATGTTACAATAAGATATATGTGACAAAATGAGAGAATTATAAAGCATAAATAGTGACTTTTGTGAAAGACAATATTTTAATTTATATAGAATGCCTATGCCTCTCGAGACTAACATACAAATGTTATTAATATGACTATTCCAAGTTAAGTTTGAATCAATCATTACACCTAAAAATGTAGTAACTTCTTTTTCAATTATGGGCATATCATATATTAAAATATTAAAATAAGGTGCATATTTAGAGTGTATATTTTTAAAATACATACAATTTGTTTTATTAATATTTAGAGAGAGTTTATTGGATTTGAACCAAGATGATAGTTTATTTAATTCTAGATTGAGGGTTGTAATAAGAATGTTTAAGTCTGTGTGTGAATAAAATACGTTAGTATCATCTGCGAACAAAACGTATGTTAGGAGTGGTGATGCATTTACAATATCATTCATATATATTAAAAACAATAAGGGACCTAAAATAGAGCCTTGTGGTACTCCGCACTTCACAGTGGAAATATTAGATTTTTTAGATTTAAAAATAACATATTGTTGTCTATTACGCAAATAATCTTCAAACCAAGAAAGTACAGTTCCTCTAACTCCATATGTTTTTAATTTACGAATTAATATACAATGGTCCATAGTATCGAATGCATACGATAAGTCCATAAAAACACCTACAGTGTGTTCTTTTTTAGCAATGGAATCAATTATTTTATCACTTAATTGTAGAATGGCGTAATCAGTAGAATGATTCTTTCTGAATCCATATTGATTAGGAATCAATAAATTATTCATATTTAAGAAAGAATATAATCGTTTATATGCTATTTTTTCTAAAATTTTAGAAATGCTTGGTAATAAAGAAATTGGTCGATAGTTTGCAATATTAGATTGATCATCTTTTTTATATATCGGAATTATTATCGCAATTTTGAGTGGGTCGGGGAAAATTCCTTGAGAAAGAGATAAATTAAAAATGTGTAATAACGGGGAAGCTATAAAGTGAATTATTTGTTTTAATAAAAATACACTTAATTCATCATAGTTTGAAGCGCCCTCTAAACCAGAACTGTATTATCACTTTAAGAGGTAGATATCATGGGCAGAGACGGAAAGAGCGGGAATAATACACGATAATAAATCTTACTCATGGTCTCGCTGGAATCCATGCGAGAGATGCTGTTCTGTGCAGCGCGGACGACGCGCAGGGGTCCGCGAGTAAAGCGCTTGGTGTTGAGCGTGCTGCTGACGTCACGCCTGCGACGAGATGACGTAGCCGGTGTGGAGCCCACGCAGTCCGTGTTACAGAGGGAGTCCGACTCACGTGCGTCACACACCAACAGGTCGCAGTGGATGTAGACCTGCAGTGTATGAAATGCATTATATTATAATACATATTATATCCCTCATAAGAATGTTCTAGCCATGTGATTGGTCGAAATGCCGTCACGTGTTCAAGTATAATTTCTCTCATACATCGCCCAGACAGGTACTTTGGTATAGTACCTTCTTTGTCAGGGGTAACGAACTTTTTGGCCCTGCCTAGGGTGGTATGGTAAATTGCTGATATACGCATGTGATCTTATAGATCAATTAGGAATCAGCGAACGTTTACAAACGAGTTGTTTTGTTCCCATGACAACCCAGAACGCAGCGGCAGCCAATGAGAACAGTTGTGCGCGCATTTCGAGCATGGTGGAGTTATAACTATTATTTTGTAATATAATTGTGCAGGTTTTGGTTACTAAAGCTCAGCCTTACCAACATTGTACTACCCCTTTAATATCGCGATTGATAATAGACGGAAGAGGGGAGAATTAGCCGTCCAAGTATAGGGAAATAAACTCTATTAAAAACGTCCGTTATTTCTACGGCTGACTGCATGCCTACTGGTCGATGCTTTAAACGGAAATTTAAAGGTTGATAGTTCAAATCCCTTTCTAAACATTTTGTTCGATTATATGTTTACGTCTTTTTTATGTCTTTTTTCTAATACTTATGAAGAGCTTGTGGTTAAACTAGACAAAGATGAAACATTCCTTATTTTTACACTAACTTTTATTTTTGACACGCTCTTAAAAAAAACCAATACGATCATTTGTTTAGCCCAAACCATTGTCAATTGTTAATGATCTGCAATAATCTTTATCTGGCAATAACCGATGTTGTTTATAATCATTATCTTTATGTTTTATCTTATAATACTGAGTTGTATATTTGTAAATGTTGTTGCATGGGAAATCAATTATAAACTGCAAATAAGCATGCATTGGACTTACATATTCGCCCTGCTCGACGAAGCGGAACGTATTCATCTCCACTCCGATGCGGTAGTCGGCCAGGTAGGTGAGGTTAGTGTCGGGGGAGTCTTCGGAACAACTGAAAAAACGCAATCAAATACAAATGAAGATGGTCTTACGAAGATAAGTACCAAGCAGTTATTTGTTCTCAATATAGTTGTAGTCAATAGATTAAGAGGGTGTTAGCCTAGGGTAACCCAGGATAGTACTGCAGAAATACAAATGGGGAAGGGAGGGGAGCTCTACCTTCCATTTGTTCATGTTTAGGTGGTGTATAAACATCCGGGGGGGGGGGGGGGGGGGCACTCGTGTATAATGTAAGACGGGTATGTGCGCTTACAAGACCCCCGTTTTCACACCCGATTGCCGCTCTCAAGATTTTCAAAAATTGCCGCTCCATAGACCCCCGTAAAGACTTAGCTAGGATGTTGAGTAGCACCAAGTCCATTAGTATTCTTCTAGTCAGCTCCTTAGACCACCATTTGAGGGTTTCCGTAGGTCTTTGGTAGCTATGTATTTTGTAGTTTTAATCTGCTCCTTAAATTAGACCCCTTATTTAACTCCCGTTTAAGGGTTTTTGTAGCTCCAAAGACCCTATATTTTGTGCTTGTAGTCAGCTCTTAAGACCCCCATTTCAGAGTTCCGTGAGGCACACCCCCGTAAAAAAAATTATTCGAGTGCCCCCCCCCCGGATAAACACATAATCAAATTACCCCGTGAGCCCCTCGACCTCAAGGGTGATCAACTTGTGTATCCAGGTCAAATAAGGATGGGGGTGGGTGGTTTATTCATGTATGTTTCCTTTATGCAGCGATTAATTAGGGATTTGTTTATTTTGCACATCCTTCGTCTGACCTACTTTATTTTATCATATCAAAACAAGTGTTATTTCAAGCGTTCAGAGAAAATGATGTGTTTAACAACAACTTATTGTTATTTACAGTAATGATAGTTTATGGATATTCTTACAAATGGCTAAGCCAAACTAAGCACACACAGTAAAGTCTCGCTTACCCATCTTGGATAAAGACGTAGCTGATGCTGTTGTCGTAGCTTGAGGTGGGCGTGGCCCTGCAGGATCTGATGGACAGGTCGACGGTTCCGTCCAAGGAGAGCACGGATGCGGCGAAGTACAGCTCCTCATTGAGCGCAATTCGGAGGGGGTATTCGGTCAGCGCCTCTCCGAAGGTGCTGTCACTGTAGATGTCGAATTCGAACGTGTACTGGCCCTCCTCCGACAGGCTCTTGTCGATGGTGTAGTCGGTCAGCTGGTATGCGCGCCATCCTACGCGCTGCGTACGGTTGTAGGAGCACGACACTGGGATCTCGACTGCGAAGAACCGTGTGAACTCAGCGTCTTGATAGTTGTTGACGACGCGGTTCGTGTAGATCTCATCGTCGTCGGTTTCCTGCATGTACGTAATGCGTTAATAAAATAAAACACGGGTCTGAGCGCCTTTAATAATATCGAATATCGAATATGGTAATAACTATAATAATACGATCTGTTTACACAGGTTAGCCTCTTCAATGCTTATGCACTGTTTACCAAGAGGAGGGGGGGGGGGGGGGGGGGGGGGTTGTCGTCTTTTAAGCCCTCTGCGCACAGAGCCGACTCGACCCGATCCGACTGGTTTCAATCCCTTCAATCAGGCTAGAGTTGTGCCTGGTTGGTCGGAGCCGATTCATCGTGTTGAATCGGCCCCAACTGGCATCCAACTGTCTCTCGACTGACAAAATGTGTGTCACGAGGCACTGAAAACTGAGCCGATCCGAATGAAAACCAGTCGGATCGGGTCAGGTCGGCTCTGTCTGCAGAGGGCTTTAGTATGGTCATCAGGATTTACACCACAGTCCTCCCATCACTGACTATGAATTATCTCGACTCCCTGGTGAGTGCAAGCTAGAGAGAGCCTGCTTGCTACACGAATTCGGTTCCTACCGAGGACACATTCATACACTTGTTAGAGCAGCAATCTAATTTAAATATCTTACTGAAGTGCCAAATACGCCAAGTAAAGTGTGACAAGCCCCGGACTTGAACCCGCGACCCTCGTATTGAAAGACGATAGCCGATTCTTCTACATCACATCGCTTCCATCGTGTTGTAGATTAAAGGGATCAAACATGCCAACATTAATTGTTCTTATATTTAAGCCATGACCCAAAGCAACATTATGATTCAGGTCTAAATGTGCCTATATTTTTTTTTTACAACAAACTAAAGAAGCAATAGTGGCTGACGATACACTAATCAATGTCAAAAGCGCTATATTACAATCCAATATTGGAGTGCAATATACCGATGTTAAATGTGACTCAGATTATAAATCGAGCACTGGAAAACTTAATTAGGGAGAACCTCCGGCAAATATAGGTCGCTTTTGAGCTCAGTTGGACAGCACCGGTCTTGCAAACCGGATGTGGCAGGTTGGAGTCGAGCTAAATTCCACATTTCTTTGCTCAATCTTTATTTGATTAATGTTTGTGCAATGTTACCTTTGTGTCTATGATAAAAAAATAGCGTTATTAAACAAGGTATAATCAGTGTTGTTTACTTACCGTCATGTTTGTTCCGCATTCAGTGAGGTTGGTGGTGATGCGGATGATGGCCGTCCCGTCATCGATTGCGTCAATGCCCCAGCAGTCCTCGTTGTCCGCGTCGTCCTCGTTCTCGAATCTGACATCGCTACCTGCCATCTCGTCGGTGAGCAGCGACTTGGGGATGTCCACGATCATCTGGGTGTCTGTGCATGTCAGAATGATGCCTTCTGTATCCAGTTCTGTTAGTAGCCATGGGGAGAGACAGACAAAGATATATTATACTCATATAAAGAACCATTACACACAATTTGTTTAACTTATGTTTATAGCACTGGCGATATTAAGAGAGAGGGGGTAGATTACGATTAAAATGGTTACAAGAGTTGTATATAGCTGTGTATATGAGCGGGATCTAGATAACTTAATATATAATATAAAATATAAGCATATAAAGAGGGATAGATGGACGTACACTAAGATATATAGAAAATAATGCATAAATGATTATAGTTAAAAAGTAAAAATAAATGTATTTCCCGTAATCCTATTTATCATTGTGATACAAATAATTCAACAGAAAATGTCAGAGTTTACAATATTGATATACATGTCAAGAAATAATTATGCGCTCTTCTAAAGTAATAAGATACAATTCTTACCTGGATAATCAGTGGCTAAGGCATCAACGTTGCAACAGAAAAGAAAAGAAGAATAAACAATAATTAGAATTATGACAAATATACTATGGTTAATTTATTTGCTGAAGCGTAGGATAGCTGGAAAGTGATGCATTGTGTTGGGTGTTGCATTAAAGGATGTAACCATTATCTAGATTGCAACATTTAAAACACAAATAATAAAGTTATGTGGGATACAAATTCACAAACACACTCCTTTTCTTGTGCACTTACAACTCATCAGTTGTTGTTTTTTTTTTTTTATAGAGGAGGACTTATGAAGACCACTTTTTATATCAAACACATACAACGAAACGTTACACTCTTAGCTGTCTTCGATATACTTCAATGTGACTAAATCCATGCAATAATACTCTTTGATTCATTCGCCATCAAAAGCAACGAAGATTTTATTATGCACCCAGTTTAACAGTCATGTACTATATACACCACAAATTCGAATTATAGAATAAGTTGTTTCACTGCAATTTGTGTATTGCCTACCTCTCTTATTATTTTCAATCAAGAAAATCTAATAAATGATGATTGGAAAAAAAAAAAAACTGTCATAACATCAAAGAAGCTAATTTGTTGATTTGAGAAAGAAAAAAACACAGCACTTCACATTGATATTGTAAATATACAACATTTTGTTATTTACTAGAGACATAAATCTTAGTATTATCATTGCATATTACCAAAGAAACAGGAAACACTCTACGGAACTTAAACATGTGCCGCAATATAAACCATCAATAATGTTTCATAACTTGTACAAATATACTCCGCAAAAAAAGAATATGGACACTTGTATAAGACCAAATTTTTCATATTCATTTACGATAAAATATATGATATTGTATATCAAATTAAAGATAAAATGACCATCTTCAGTATTGGCATAAAATCATTATGAAATAATTCATGCATCACTTGTCACGGTCAATTAACCACAGCAAGGTCTGTTTTCAAAAATAGCAAAAATGGAACATCCACTCAACCATATAAATGTTGATAAGCATAATCTAAAACGCTATATTCATGACATGGCATAATTTTTCATTACAAATTTGACCTCTTATATCTTCATCTCAATAAAAAGTATAAATGAAGACAAATTGTGAACGTTGTAGGTTTTATTTTCATCCAAAAGTAACAAAACGGGGAATTCCATGGCAAAGGTTTATTAGTCGACACCACAGTTTGTGCCCTTATTTCAGCATGAAAAATGGTATAAATTCTTCTCAAGAATTCTACCGTAGTCCAAAGATCTTCAAAACCTGATGTCACCCTTGGTCAAACAGTTGGGCAGTGTTCAACATGACATTTCTCTAGGTAATTATGGTTAAAAATGCAGGGGACACATGAAACAGACAAGCTTCATGCCTCACTAATACAGACCAGTATGATGATGCTCTCATAACCTGGCCCTGTTTATTGACAAATTTGTATTTTCAGAGTTTGTTCATAACAATAAAGTTAAATAATGTCATAATTTACTTGCACCACACATCTTGTTTTAAGCGAAACGCTTACTATCATTTCAGTCGAATGGTGTGGTCCTCCATTGTTTTTGCTATTTTTTAAAACAGACCTTGCTATTGTTAATTGACCATGGTATTTCATGCATGAACGATTGCACCTTTAATTTAAACCCTGCATATAGAAGACTAATTTCCCTTTAATTTGATATATGATAATGTACACTTTATGGTACATTAATATAAAATATTTCAACTTATACAAGTGTCCAGTTTCTTTTTTTGCGGAGTATATATTAGACAAAAATACATTTCAGGATCAATGAAATACGAACATTGAAGGATCCCGACCAAAACAACAAAATCAATCATTAATCAATGATAAGTTCGAAGGTAAAATGTAAAACTTAAGTTATGGATATTTATATCGCACAATATTGTCCGAATTATAAATAAAATTGGAGGAGAACATACTCACTTTGACAGTTTACTCCTGCAGAGAAGATAAAAAGGGGAGAAAATAGGTGAAATTATGAATTGAATTATAATTGTGAACAAGACGGGTTATCTCTAGTCAATGTTCATGTAATGCTCGAATGTTTTTTTTTTTCTTTCTGTTTTTAGAAAGATACATGTTCACAATGCTAAAAAATATGAGTTAGCTTGGTCACTTATTTCACGGTGGTACACTGTTAAAACACTGTGTAAAAAAACGCTGTGTAAAATGGTTGTTGAATCTTTTTATACAACCTTAGGTGTAGCATGATTAGTTGTAGAAAGAAGGGTAGTGTAAATCGGCCATTGTTCAAGCGTTGATTAAACGCGTTAAATCACGTGATAGTTTTGACCGCGAAATCATCGCGACAAAACCCTTTTTGTACCACTGCAAACCAAGCGAAACGAGATAGCGACGAGGTAGCGTGCTAGTCTTATAACCCAAAGGTCCCCGGTTCGATTCCGACTTTGCCGTTTTATAGTACAATAATGTTTGTATTTGCTATTTCAACAACAGGATTGTTTAAAATTTATTCTAAACAACGGTTGTAGACAAAATTAAAACAACAGTTGTGTAAACTGGGGTTGTTGAATGTTGTCAACAAGAGTTTGATGGTTCATATATTAAACAGCGGTTGTAGAAGCTGTTTTAAAAAGTTGTTGAATTTGTTTACACAGCGTTTTAAACACGTGTTTAAGATGCATCTTTCACAAATCACTCAGCATACATAATTACATTGCAATAAAACATAATATAAAATTATATGTATAATTACCAGTTTGGGCATATTAACATTTTCCTTATATACAGTATGATGCAAGTGAATTTAGCTGGCATTACAATAAAGGTTAATTATTATAACCGAATGTGATATGATCATATTTAATTGTGATACCGAAATTAAGTTATAGTGATAAGTTAATTCTATTTAGTCTAGATTTCGGTCTTTTAGTTGACTTGTAAAATACAAATTAACCTGTTCCCTTCGAGATGATGAAATCCTTATATACGTTGTTCATGGCCCACCCGGTTCCCTTAAGCATGTTAAGCAACGGGTTAAATTAGAACATCCGTTTAAAAATCGATTTAATTATTTTAATGCATATTCCTCCTTCACGTCTATACTCGTCCTCTCTTTATTGATAATTATTATAATTAACTAAGTAACAGTTTATATATCTATTTATTATTATGTCACATTTATTAAGTTATACAATGCAAGCCGTTAAACATAACAGTCTCAGGTACTCTGTCCAAAATTAAAAGAATGTAACATTTCAAAATGACAAAAGGCAGTGAAATCAGAACAGTTGCTCGTACATCAATGCAACAATTAAAGGTAAACTAAGAAAGAAAATAAGTAATGATCAAACTCTCACCTGATAATGATAATAGGGAGAGTGAGATGAGCAGTAAATGGAGCGCCATGGTCATGGTGGATGGTATCTGCGTCTTGTGGAAGATGATAAGGCAGGATGTATCCCACTCCTGAATATATAGCTCCCCTCGTCAGATGGTCAGTTACTTATGATCCAGATGATCAAGCGAGCCGTCAGTTTTATACCAAACGAGTCCTCTCTTGGAACGCCCTCTCCAAGACCTTCCCAATAAAAAAAAAAGAAAAACAAGAGTCGCACCCATATTTGAGTGCAGACCGAAACACGACCCTCTAATAACCCAGTGACCATCCCGCTGCGGCCTCTATGGTCTTAACCATCTCCACTATTAAAACTAACCTCAAGTCAATATTTGTTCAGGTGATGAGAGGTTTGTTAGCGATGACAACGGATCTCTTCAAATTATTCAATCGTTTCTAGTAATTTTTTTTTAATGATTTTGCGATGATCTGCATACATGGGCGGAGGGCCAAGTAACATGTTTAAGGGTTAGGTTGTCAAGTAGATCTTTATGCATACGCCTTGTTTACTTAGGTTATATGATCATGAGGATACGTAATTTTTCACATGTGTACAATTAACAATTTTGGTGATCATCTCCTAATCGAAGTTGGCAACACAAATAGTACCCGTTTATTGCTAACAATAATAATAAAAAGAACCAATGGCAAATAACCAGTCAATGACACATACAATAAACGTGCATTTGTTTTGAAAAAAGATCGGACCATAGATGTTTTAGGATGAAACCTTTTGTTAAGAAGTCAATTAAGCATCTTCTATAAATAAATGAATATATAAACTGTATTTGGTCAACAAATTATTTAAAAAAACATGTATGCATCTTCGAATTAAAACAATAAAATATGTTGACAAAAAGAATAATTTAGCAGGACGTCGCTACCAAGCAGGGTGCCTTAAACATTGTTTTGATTGAGAGCTTTGATTACTAATGGCTTCACATGTGTGTCAATTTTTGCCTTCCCTTTTTCTTTTTAACTTCACTTATTTAATATCAAGAACAGTCGTCATCGGTTGTACTATAAGTATATACTTTGTATTGTATTGTATTAGTTTTCTCGCATTTAAGGTCATTTCAACAGTTTAGGTGCACTCACCACATCCCATGGAGCATTCCACATCGTTTGGCGCATGCGGAATGACAACTTTAATGTATTCTGGTTACCCGAGAATTGAAAATCCAGGGCTATGTTATGTTGGAGAGCTAAAAATGTACAAAACGCATACAATGTATGCGTGAAAAAAAATTGTATGGCGTATTTGATTAACTTTCGATGTTTTAATAAATAATATATTCGATTTATATAGCGCCTAATATGATTGATACTCATCTCTAAGCGCTTTACAATCATGACAATTATATTATGATAAACTACATGCATTCGAACTTACAACCTCTTGATTGGAAGGAATGCGTCTTTCGAACATTCACCTGATGTTTCCGATATCGAGTGAAAGAATTTAGATGAGCTATCAGACATGCAATAACCAAAAGCTAACTTTTTGGGGTACCACAATGCATTATGTCACTATGGTAAAAACACGGATGAACTGCGAAAATTGAAGAATACTCCGATTTCAATTTTTGAAGGGAGCCAAAGCTGGCATTTTGGCTATACCGATACTGATAAGTGCATAATTCCCATCACTTCTAGTCGCATATTTCCTCTTGGGTATTACTAATGACGGACATGATCAATGTTTTGTTACCACTATCATCTGTTTTTACTGAATACTGGAGGCTGCCATGTTTTTTTAACTGTACCATATGAAACGTCACTTGACCTTTAATACACTAACAAAAGCGGGTTACGAAGCCACTGACATAGCGGCAGATTCAACAACATCATAGGCGCCGGAAGTGGGGGGGCAGGGGGGGCGGCCGCCCCCCCAATCCAAAAAGTGGGGGGGCAAAACGCGTTTTTGCCCCCCCAAAAAGCCCCCCCCTCAAAAAAAAAAAGAAAAGAAAGAAAAAAGGAAAAGAAAACATGGTATGTATCAGCCAATACTTGTTAATTATAAAATTTAGAATCTAAGTTATACATCCATTTAAAGTTTTCGCTGCGCGCTTCGCGCGCAAATAATTAATCTCAGTTTGTTGTGTAACTTGGGTATGGTACGTCTGCGGTGGGTTTTTCTGTACCGGTCCACGTAGTTCATGTGTCGACTGTTATTGCTCTGGCTGTTTGTGTGACGTGCACCAAATTGCACTATTTCAAGTAAATAAATGCAAAACCCTCCCCGTCTGGCTCTGCCCCAGCCCTTGGTCGCTTCGCTCCCTCGGGACTCATTTTTGGCTGTAAGCTATGATGTTGGATCATACAAATGTGGCATATTGTTTATGTTTTATGCACCAGATTGCACCATTTCAAGTATATAAATGCAAAATCTTTCCCGTGGGAGGGGGATACCCCCTCCCAAACCCACCCCCTCTAGCTCGGCCCCAGCCCTCGGTCGCTTCGCTCCCTCGGGGCTCATTTTTGGCTGTACGCTATGTTGTTGGATCATGTTTTTATGCACCCAATTGCAAGTCCCAAAATGCAAATGCTCCCTACCATGGGAGGGGGGGGGGGGGGGGGGGGACACCGCTCAGTTACTTTGCTCCCTCGTGCTAATTAGTCGCTTTATCCTCGCAATGTCACCTCTGACTCGAAGATGGCAACCCTTTGAGCAGTGGTCTACGCAAAATTATTGGGGGGGGGGGGGGGGGGGCACACCTTATGTATTTCTTTGTTTTTAAAAAAATGTCCCCTTATGTTTTCTATTGTTTTTTCCAAATTATTGGGGGGTGCCCTCCCCCCCCCCCCCCCTCCAGTGGCGGATCTACGGGGGGGGGGGGAGGGTTAGGGGGTTTAACCCCCCCCCCCCCTTGGGCTGCCAAGTGAAAATGTATCAGTGAAAAAAAGTGAAACAAAAAGTGAAAAAAAATCACCTACGGGGGTTCAAAATAGCGAAAATAATTCACGGCTCGTGGACGAAAGTTAAAAAAAAAGTGACCAGAAATCACTTACGGGGGTTCAAAATAGCAAAAAAAAAATCGCCGCTTCGCGGCTTGTGCACGAAAGTGAAAAAAGGTGAACAAAAATCACTTACGGGGGTTCAAAATAGCAAAAAACAAAATTGTGGCTGGACGATGCTCCGCATCGTCATTGGGTCAAACCCCCCCCCCCCCGCGCTTAGCAAAAAGCTATATCCGCCCCTGCCCCCCCCCCCCCCCCCCGTCGCTACGCCACTGCCTGTGAGTGCGGTTGGGCATGAGCCCCTAAAGACATAAATCGTGAGCCCCCTTAGGGTTTTGCCCCCCCAATCCAAAACTGCTTCCGGCGCGCCTGATTCTCACATATCATTCTCAAGAATCTTGCAATGCAGTTGGTATAGGATTGAAGTCTCATATATTACGTTTGGGGACAAATGTAAAGTTAATGGATCACTAGTTAAGGGAAACAATACAAGTGGCCAATGTAGACAGATGACCCCTAATAAAAGGCAAATTTCATATGATAACAATTATATTAATTATTTAGTGTGTGCGTGTGTGAGAACCGCGAGAGTTCTAAGTTAGTTTTGTGGATGTTGACAATGATGTTATTATAGATCATGCGGGGGGGGGGGGGGGGGGGGGGGGGTAGGTGTGAAAAGGGCACCCACTCCCCCTCCCATGTGCCCCACCAAAAATGCATACTTCTAGATAGAGACTAATTATGCACAATTGGCAATTGGTCCAGAAAGTGCCATTTTAAAGTAAATAATTTTCAGTCAAAATCATGTTACTTTTAAACGCAGAGTTCTGTTCAAACTGAATTTTAGTAACTACAATTTGTAAGATATCATTACAAACTAATAGTTATAATTCAAAGATGTTTGAATTGTAGAAAAACATTATATAAACGGCTAAGTTCACAAAGATCCTAAGTTGAACTTAACTCTAAGTTGGACTTAAAAAGTATGGTAGGCCATGGTAGACCAATTATGCCCATTCTCTCGGCACCGTTCGGCACACAGCTGAATGCACACTAACAATGGCGCGCGGCATACTCGCGTGTTCAATGGTATGTCGGGCAGTAAGTCTCATGTATCAGGCACTGACTTGGTAAAAATTGACAAAAATAGGGACCTGACATGGTCTCACTCAAAGCGCCCTAAAACAAAAACTACACGTCCAAAATCACTTTTCTTGGTATCGTTGTTCATTGAAAGGACACTCTATCCGATGGACATATTCATTTTGTTACTTTATTTTGGGAAGTGCCCCGTTCCGTTTTTGGGGGGCCACCCTGTATAGAAAGCCCTTGTGTGGGATGTTCGTTTTTCCTTTGCTCATTTTCATTTATATGAAATTATTATCCAACAACTTTTTTTCAAAAATCGCACTGGTCAGTGAGTATGTATAGTAATGACAAAATTATATCCTATAGCTTTACCTTATTATTTAGCACGTAGTCAGATCAATGGAGCTAGCACAATTTAATTGGTCATTGATGGACAATAACTAATTGGACATCAAGAACACAAACCAGACGAAGCGGTAGACAGAGTAGGCGTTGGATGGACGACATTATCAAATAATTCGGGGGTGTTACACACTAAGAAATTAGGGTACAATTTAGGGTGGAAAACGCAAAAGGAGACATAGACTACTAACTTGGGAACCTATGAATGACGCATTTCACGCCCCTTCTCCTAAACCACTCGCTCCCAAATTATATTTTCAATTGAAATGTTCAAACGTAAGATAATTATAATATACAGCTTGTCCCCAAAACAATTACAACGGCACTTTCCGCAACGATAACTTTAAAGATATTAGATCAATCAGAATAATATTTCAGGGTATTAAACTATAATCTATTACCTACATCTTGCAGAAAACCCTATCCGATTTGCCTCAGTGGTCATGGAGAATTAGGATCTTTTGTTAATCATGTCAGATGTCCCTTCCCTCCAGATTTTGTAAGGAGACGTGTTGTCCATTGACAACGGGACTTTCTGCAACGATAACTTTAAAGACAGTGGATCAATCAGAATGATATTTCAGGGTATACAACTATAACTTATTACCTACATCTTGCAGAAAACCGTATTCGATTTGCTTCATTTGTCATGGAGAATGAGGATCTTTTGTCAATCATGTCAGATGTCCCTTCCCTCCAGATTTTGTAAGGAGACGTGTTGTCCATGGACAACTTTCTGCAACGATAACTTTAAAAATAGTAAATCAATCAGAATAATATTTCAGGGGTATGAAACTATGACTTATTACCTACATCTTGCAGAAAATCCTATTCGATTTGCTTCAGTGGTCATGGAGAATGAGGATCTTTTGTCAATCATGTCATGTGTCCATTTCCGTTATGTTCACGCGTAATGAACGAAAATGGACTTGTTCACGCGTTATGAACGAAAATGGACACATGACATGATTGACAAAAGATCCTCATTCTCCATGACCACTGAAGCAAATCGAATAGGGTTTTCTGCAAGATGTACGTAATACGTTATAGTTTCATACCCTGAAATATTATTCTGATTTATTTACTATTTTAAAGTTATCGTTGCAGAAAGTCCCCGTTGTCAATTGGACAACACGTCTCCTTACAAAATCTGGAGGGAAGGGACATCTGACATGATTGACAACAGATCCTCATTCTCCATGACCACTGAAGCAAATCGAATAGGGTTTTCTGCAAGATGTAGGTAATAAGTTATAGTTTCATATCCTGAAATATCATTCTGATTGATCTAATATCTTTAAAGTTATCGTTGCGGAAAGTGATGTGTAACAGTATGTCATCTGAAACAGATGAATTGTTAAATACTCTGCTACCGGTAAACGTTATTCTAACCATCATGCTACTGATTAATGTTGTAGTTTTTGATTTTCATGTTTTATCAATTCTGTACGTTTGAATGATGCAAGTTTTTGAGTGGCGGAAAATGTTGAATTGGAATGAAAATCGTATAAAGCTGGCAAAGAATATTTAAAAAAAAAGTGTCACGCTTACCTAGGACAGCTCCCAAAAGCAACAACACTGTCGCAACAATAGCTGGAAATTGATGAAATCGATGCATTTTTGCTTCGAAGTGCGGGATAGGTAAATCGGAAAATGTGTAAACGAACAGAATATTCTCATCCAAACACGTTCGAAAGATTTACAAAGTTACAGAGTGAGACATAATTAACCCGCGCACATCCTTATATAATTTATATTATCATGTTAACAAAGGTTTGTGGTAATTATCCGGGACTTTCTGGTGGCCTTATCTCCGTATTAGGTTGCATGACTTTTGGTAATTATACTGGTCTGTCATTATTTAATTTCTTTTTAACTATTTCATCTTCCTGAATCCTGATCCAAACTTTCGCAAGTATTTGGGCATTCTGCCAAACAGTGATGTGTGGGGGTGGGGGGGGGGGGGGGGGGGGGTATTTACAAATTTAGGGCATATATTTATTATTTTATGGTTTCCCCCTCGATTTAGGTTACTCTGATATCTTTAATTTATTTATTTATTTGATTTGTATTTTATTTATATATTTATTTATTTTGTATTGATTTATTATTATTATTGTTATTGTATTTATTATTATTATTTTTATTGTATTTATTGATTTATTTTGTTTATTTTTGTTTGTTTGGGGGGAAGGGGGGGGTCTAATGAATGAGTTGGGATGGTGGTGGGGGCACGGGGGCCAAACTGGTACCAAAAAACGCCCTCCCTGGCGCAGCTAGTGCTACCAGATGACGCATTTGCAATTTGTTTTCTTAATCTTATTTCCCCATTACAAAAGTAACCTTTTTGGTTTTAAAAGGGAAAACCCATCGTTGAAATTACTTTCCATATGGCCAGTCCCCAACGAGGTTAATTTGCTGTTTCACGGCACTAAACAAAATTCAACTTCCGATCGTCTAGCGCCGCGCAACAACAACAAAAGTTATATCGTGTGAGAGATCTCGGTAGCTTACTAATTATAAGCACTATAATAATATAAAAAGATGATCAATAAGCAATTCGAATAGAAAGTGACGTAATATACAGGGTTTTGGATACAAATTTTTAAAAATAAAAAAAACACGAATCGCGTAAAATTGCTTGGACGGAAGGAATGAAAACAAAAGAAAAGACGGAAAATGCAAGAAACAAATCAAGGAAATCATATGACAAAACCAAATTATAATGGGATAGTTCAGTTTTGGTTTACAGGGCCCGTCGAAAAATATTTGTTGTGAGGTAATGAAAAGCTAGGTGTAACATTTGAAAGAGCACACAATTGTACAGACAGAATAAAAATCGGTTCAGAAACAGCTGAATACCGGTATGCATATATAAGTATATTCGATTGGAATACATTTTAGGGACCAACATTTATTCAAAATTTCAAGAAAATATTTAAAAATCCTACACATTTTTGAAAATACATGTATACCAAACTGGTTGTAATGTGTTTTAAAGGGATCTAGTAACTTTGTTGACATGTGCAAAAAGTGATGAATGGTTGTTGCAATGTATATTGTTGTTATCTCATATGTCCACAGGGTATTGTGTGAAAATTTCAAGTCAAATGGACATTGCATGGCCAAGTAATGAGCGAAAATGCAAAGTGATATTCACTAACTCACTGCACTCACTTTGTACACGGTTTCAAAACTGAACCGGAGTTTTTCTTATCTGAATACTTCGATCGTACATATCTTTGTAACGAAAGGGAAATTTGAAAAACCGAAACCTGTCCCATGATTTTATTGTTAATACGAATACAACAAGGTATGAGAGAACCGCTAGAATCAAAATTTTATTTTGAGGATTTGGACAATGTTACTAAGTCCCTTTAATAACTCTTTGAATAATTATTTAACCAAACATCACATTCACATTTTGTATTATTATTTGTTTTTTACTTGTTGTCTGGAGGGTGCCCTCTTGTGTGCATTAATGGCCGTTTTGAATGAAAATAGCCATGTAACTTAACCGTGAATATGACTGTTGTACTACCATTCAAGCATCATTGATTTAAAACTGTTAGTTTTTAAGATAAATTACAAGTTTTTGTAACTAAAATTCTGTTTGACCAAAACTGGTACTATCCTTTTAAGGAATCG
>JBAMJV010012018.1:0-38395 GCA_037951105.1 Echinarachnius parma
CAAAATGGCACAGCAGAACTGGTATATTAGCGCCCTCTTTGACCGTGTAGGTATGCCCTTATTACCACATATCAAACGGTAGAACGTCGACCTTGCAACGTGTCATTTTGAGCCCCATACAATTAGAGGTACTACACACACCTCAATCACATAACCACTATGATGGGGCATTATTTTATTGACAAATTAACACGCTTCAACATGATGTTGATATTTCATAATGATTATGTAAAGTAAAGTACTAAGATATCCACACAAAAAGTCGTTTTTGGATGCAACGCCTATCAATTTCACACAATCAAATGCATTTAGTTTACATTTTGTTGGCGAACCTCCCAATATTCACCTTAATTGTACCTACCCGGCTTTCATAATCATTCCAAGTGAGGTGTCATTGGAAAGATAATTAAAACAGCTTTTGTCTGCACATATTCAATAGTATCTCTTCATTGTCAAGCTATTCATCGTCCGAAAGAATTTAAACTTGAGAAGACCGTGATATGTGAGTCAGGACCTTCCAACTGAAGTTTGTTGGCGCATTTTGTGACATTTCACTTCTGACATTCCCCCATTCTCAAATATACTGCGCATACCTCGTGCTCTTGTTGCTTACGAAATTGGTATCATTTGAAGAGGTATACACATTCTTTCAAGTGATACCAGATATAACCATTATGATTTCATAAGAAAATAGATATAATCGATCAAAACTTCAGTTTCCGAACTTTTTTTGAGGGGTTTATATACACACATATTTGAAAACACATATCACAAAAAATATTCAAAAATGTGAAAAACATTCTCTAAGAAACGTTAAAATCGTTTATTAAATTAATTTCTTTACAATGAGTATACCTACTAAAATTATTACATTAGGGGTGAAACCGGTATAATGATGACCATTGACATTAATAAACACCGCTGAAATTTGCAAGAAACTATTGAGGATAATCTGAAGTAAGTTAAGTGTAAAATGTACTATTCGAACCCCGGCGGGGTCATACTAAAGACCAGTATAAAATGGGACCTATGCCTTCTAGTCAGGACGCTCGACATACATAGAGTGAGTAGGGTAAAAGTAACAAGTATGTTATGCAAGGCCCGCTGGAAGAGCAGTGTTCGTCCACTGAATGTGGCTATCCTGGGTAAATAAGACGGTATTATTATTATTTTCAAAAATATAATTATATCCATTTTCATTACCTGTGTCGGACACAAATGTCTTAACCCTTGTTTTATTTCTTCAAATTATTAATTCTACTTGAATTGTTTTACGTATGTGACAATTGTTCAAGTCAAACGGTCCATTCATTGCCGAGATTTGAGGGGGGGGGGGCAAAATGCCCCCCCCCCCCCCCCCCCCCCCAGTGGGACTCGAGTGATCAAAATAACCCAGTGGGATTAGGGTTAAATGCATCAATTTCATTATTTCGTATGGTATATGTCTTGACCATAATTTATTTATAACAAAACAACACTTTCCATATCCCTACAAATAAAAAAAACCTAACTTGATCCAATGTTAAACAATTAACATTTCAAAATTATATGTTATGTGTTTATCCAACCACAACATTCGTTTACTATTTCTTCACTATTATTCAAAACAAGTCAATTTTCCTGGTTATACAAAGGTAAGTATACAAACATCCCAATAAACCCATGGTTACTTTCTTTGTAATGACAACATGTATTTTGGATATCATCGCCAATTCAAGACTACTTTTACTCCAACGATCATTTGTAACCAATATTCAAAGAATCATTTACATTTTCTTTTAAGAACATCAACACATTTACAAATCCATTCAATTCTAACGCTATTAAAATACATCGAAAGATCTATCATATGCTATTTAGCCCCCCCCCCCCCCCCCCCCCGCCTTCAAGATGTCCTTTTATTGCATTCTATTGTTTAACTCTCGAAACAGAAATGCCCAGAACAAATTCAAATAATAATTTATTAAATTTGTTAATTTTGTCTACTGGACATGCGCTGTATAAACCAATTTTTACAATTTTACAAAAGTTGATAACAATTACAATACAGTGTACAAGTAAATCGTAAATCAAGGTAATCCGTATTCATTTGTATAATATTGATTACACCTCGACTATGGTTAGTGCCATATTGATGAAAACATAAACAATTCAATTCTTGTTGAATTCTCAACTCCATATCTTTATTTAACAATGTCTCTTGTAATTATGATATCTACTTCGTGCGCGTTTAACCAAACAACAGAGTATTCACTTTTTATGGCCAAAAACATTAAGGGATATGTATGTTATTTTAGTCATAATTATTGAAAGATATCAACATTTGATGAAATGAAAGGGATAGTTTTGGTATAGAGGGCGCTACACACAATATTTTTTTGGTGAGATAATTAAAACCGAGTGTCAAATTTTAAAGAGGCATGCAATTCTAATGACAGAATAAACTTTATATCAATATCAATATCAGTTCAGAACTGGCTGAAATATCCATAAACATAACAATTTGTAAATAATTGTGGGGGCCCCACAATTATTTGATAATTTTGAAACCAGCCCGTTAACATTTTTGTTAAAATGCTTCCTCTTTTACAAAATGTACAAATTTAAAGAGGTTATTAAATAGTTGTTGAGTATCTAATCACTATTTCAACAAAACAATCACATGCACAATATTTCATTTCAAATGGTTGAAACCAATCAGTTATTAGAGAGCACCCTCTTGAGTTTTAAGGGCTCCTTTGAATGATAACAGGCTTTTTTACTTAGTCATTTGTAATTTTGTATTCCGTTCGAGCATGATAGAAATATAACTATTAGTTTGTAATGTAATGGTGCAGGCTTTGGTTACTAAAATTCAGTTTGACCAAAAAATGTACTTTCTTTACCAAAAACTGAACTATCCCTTTAAATCTCGAGCCAATACAGAGTGGTATAAACAAAAAGGTAATCGAAGTTCAAAGTCAATTATTTCAAAATTATATATGTTCACACCTTAAATGAGCGAGTATGGGGGAGGGAGGGGGTTCGAGAGGACGGGAAGACCTGAGAGGTGGTAATTCTGTAAGTTCATCTTAAGTTGATGTTAAATGTTGATCTTAAGATCAACTTTAAGAACTCACTAAGTTCGACAAAATTGGTATTACGTAAGTGGATCATCATCATCATCGTCATTATTGTCATCATCAACGTAATCATCATCATGCTCCATCACCACCACCACCATCATCATCATCTTTGCTATTATTCTTAGATAACATTTCTGTGAACATAGATCAGATAGCTTTACAAAATAGATATATTCTGTGAACCCGTTTGTTTGAGGGGCAGATATCAGAACACTAACACATGCAGATGACAAAGGAAAGAAAATGACCCCACGACCAAACTAAAACTTGTCGGGTTGATTTTTCCTTAAAATCATGTCTCACCTGTAATAATTATGCTATTGGGGTGTGTGGAGTAAAACCGGATATGGGGGTCTATAATTAATGCTATGAATTTAAGACCGTGGCTTCTTGTTTCAAGATTCCGGTAAGATATTTGTTGTATTAATCATAACTCTATCATCATTCCGTGTTGCACTATCGGAAAGCTCGTTAATTTATCTTTGATATGATATCTCATTTGCAATGATTATGCTGAATGTGAGTGTGCAGTACAGGAAACTCACAAACTTGATGTATTGAAAATGCATCAAATTTCTCTAAACCTATACGCAAACTGGCCAGAACTGGTATATTAGCGCCCTCTTTGACCGTGTAGGTATGCCCTTATTACCACATATCAAACGGTAGAACGTCGACCTTGCAACGTGTCATTTTGAGCCCCATACATTTAGAGGTACTACACACACCTCAATCACATAACCACTATGAATGGGGCATTATTTTATTGACAAATTAACACGCTTCAACATGATGTTGAATTTCATAATGATTATGTAAAGTAAAGTACTAAGATATCCACACAAAAAGTCGTTTTTGGATGCAACGCCTTCAATTTCACACAATCAAATGCATTTAGTTTACATTTTGTTGGCGAACCTCCCCAATATTCACCTTAATTGTACCTACCCGGCTTTCATAATCATTCCAAGTGAGGTGTCATTGGAAAGATAATTAAACAGGCTTTTGTCTGCACATATTCAATAGTATCTCTTCATTGTCAAGCTATTCATCGTCGAAAGAATTTAAACTTGAGAAAGACCGTGATATGGGAGTCAGACCTTCCAACTGAAGTTTGTTGGCGCATTTTGTGACATTTCACTTCTGACATTCCCCCATTCTCAAATATACTGCGCATACCTCGTGCTCTTGTTGCTTACGAAATTGGTATCATTTGAAAGAGGTATACACATTCTTTCAAGTGATACCAGATATAACCATTATGATTTCATAAGAAAATAGATATAATCGATCAAACTTCAGTTTCCGAACTTTTTTTGAGGGGTTTATATACACACATATTTGAAACACATATCACAAAAAATATTCAAAAATGTGAAAAACATTCTCTAAGAAACGTTAAAATCGTTTTATTAAATTAATTTCTTTACAATGAGTATACCTACTAAAATTATTACATTAGGGGTGAAACCGGTATAATGATGACCATTGACATTAATAAACACCGCTGAAATTTGCAAGAAACTATTGAGGATAATCTGAAGTAAGTTAAGTGTAAAATGTACTATTCGAACCCCGGCGGGGTCATACTAAAGACCAGTATAAAATGGGACCTATGCCTTCTAGTCAGACGCTCGACATACATAGAGTGAGTAGGGTAAAAGTAACAAGTATGTTATGCAAGGCCCGCTGGAAGAGCAGTGTTCGTCACTGAAGTGGCTATCCTGGGTAAATAAGACGGTATTATTATTATTTTCAAAAATATAATTATATCCATTTTCATTACCTGTGTCGGACACAAATGTCTTAACCCTTGTTTTATTTCTTCAAATTATTATTCTACTTGAATTGTTTTACGTATGTGACAATGTTCAAGTCAAACGGTCCATTCATTGCCGAGATTTGAGGGGGGGGGGGGCAAAATGCCCCCCCCCCCCCCCCCAGTGGACTCGAGTGATCAAAATAACCCAGTGGGATTAGGGTTAAATGCATCAATTTCATTATTTCGTATGGTATATGTCTTGACCATAATTTATTTATAACAAAACAACACTTTCCATATCCCTACAAATAAAAAAACCTAACTTGATCCAATGTTAAACAATTAACATTTCAAAATTATATGTTATGTGTTTATCCAACCACAACATTCGTTTACTATTTCTTCACTATTATTCAAAACAAGTCAATTTCCTGGTTATACCAAAGGTAAGTATACAAACATCCCAATAAACCCATGGTTACTTTCTTTGTAATGACAACATGTATTTTGGATATCATCGCCAATTCAAGACTACTTTTACTCCAACGATCATTTGTAACCAATATTCAAAGAATCATTTACATTTTCTTTTAAGAACATCAACACATTTACAAATCCATTTCAATTCTACGCTATTAAAATACATCGAAAGATCTATCATATGCTATTTAGCCCCCCCCCCCCCCCCCCCCCCCCCGCCTTCAAGATGTCTTTTATTGCATTCTATTGTTTAACTCTCGAAACAGAAATGCCCAGAACAAATTCAAATAATAATTTATTAAATTTGTTAATTTTGTCTACTGGACATGCGCTGTATAAACCAATTTTTACAATTTTACAAAAGTTGATAACAATTACAATACAGTGTACAAGTAAATCGTAAATCAAGGTAATCCGTATTCATTTGTATTAATATTGATACACCTCGACTATGGTTAGTGCCATATTGATGAAAACATAAACAATTCAATTCTTGTTGAATTCTCAACTCCATATCTTTATTTAACAATGTCTCTTGTAATTATGATATCTACTTCGTGCGCGTTTAACCAAACAACAAGAGTATTCACTTTTTATGGCCAAAAACATTAAGGGATATGTATGTTATTTTAGTCATAATTATTGAAAGATATCAACATTTGATGAAATGAAAGGGATAGTTTTGGTATAGAGGGCGCTACACACAATATTTTTTTGGTGAGATAATTAAAACCGAGTGTCAAATTTTAAAGAGCATGCAATTCTAATGACAGAATAAACTTTATATCAATATCAATATCAGTTCAGAACTGGCTGAAATATCCATAAACATAACAATTTGTAATAATTGTGGGGCCCCACAATTATTTGATAATTTTGAAACCAGCCGTTAACATTTTTGTTAAAATGCTTCCTCTTTTACAAAATGTACAAATTTAAAGAGGTTATTAAATAGTTGTTGAGTATCTAATCACTATTTCAACAAAACATCACATGCACAATATTTCATTTCAAATGGTTGAAACCAATCAGTTATTAGAG
Organism: Echinarachnius parma; assembly: GCA_037951105.1. Classification (NCBI taxonomy): domain Eukaryota; kingdom Metazoa; phylum Echinodermata; class Echinoidea; order Clypeasteroida; family Echinarachniidae; genus Echinarachnius; species Echinarachnius parma. The sequence continues at coordinate 6,409 of JBAMJV010012018.1, forward strand.
AGCACCCTCTTGAGTTTTAAGGGCTCCTTTTGAATGATAACAGGCTTTTTACTTAGTCATTTGTAATTTTGTATTCCGTTCGAGCATGATAGAAATATAACTATTAGTTTGTAATGTAATGGTGCAGGCTTTGGTTACTAAAATTCAGTTTGACCAAAAAATGTACTTTCTTTACCAAAAACTGAACTATCCCTTTAAATCTCGAGCCAATACAGAGTGTATAAACAAAAAGGTAATCGAAGTTCAAAGTCAATTATTTCAAAATTATATATGTTCACACCTTAAATGAGCGAGTATGGGGGAGGGAGGGGGTTCGAGAGGACGGGAAGACCTGAGAGGTGGTATTCTGTAAGTTCATCTTAAAGTTGATGTTAAATGTTGATCTTAAGATCAACTTTAAGAACTCACTAAGTTCGACAAAATTGGTATTACGTAAGTGGATCATCATCATCATCGTCATTATTGTCATCATCAACGTAATCATCATCATGCTCCATCACCACCACCACCATCATCATCATCTTTGCTATTATTCTTAGATAACATTTCTGTGAACATAGATCAGATAGCTTTACAAATAGATATATTCTGTGAACCCGTTTGTTTGAGGGGCAGATATCAGAACACTAACACATGCAGATGACAAAGGAAAGAAAATGACCCACGACCAAACTAAAACTTGTCGGGTTGATTTTTCCTTAAAATCATGTCTCACCTGTAATAATTATGCTATTGGGGTGTGTGGAGTAAAACCGGATATGGGGGTCTATAATTAATGCTATGAATTTAAGACCGTGGCTTCTTGTTTCAAGATTCCGGTAAGATATTGTTGTATTAATCATAACTCTATCATCATTCCGTGTTGCACTATCGGAAAGCTCGTTAATTTATCTTTGATATGATATCTCATTTGCAATGATTATGCTGAATGTGAGTGTGCAGTACAGGAAACTCACAAACTTGATGTATTGAAAATGCATCAAATTTCTCTAAACCTATACGCAAACTGGCCAGAACTGGTATATTAGCGCCCTCTTTGACCGTGTAGGTATGCCCTTATTACCACATATCAAACGGTAGAACGTCGACCTTGCAACGTGTCATTTTGAGCCCCATACATTTAGAGGTACTACACACACCTCAATCACATAACCACTATGAATGGGGCATTATTTTATTGACAAATTAACACGCTTCAACACGATGTTGAATTTCATAATGATTATGTAAAGTAAAGTACTAAGATATCCACACAAAAAGTCGTTTTTGGATGCAACGCCTTCAATTTCACACAATCAAATGCATTTAGTTTACATTTTGTTGGCGAACCTCCCCAATATTCACCTTAATTGTACCTACCCGGCTTTCATAATCATTCCAAGTGAGGTGTCATTGGAAAGATAATTAAACAGGCTTTTGTCTGCACATATTCAATAGTATCTCTTCATTGTCAAGCTATTCATCGTCGAAAGAATTTAAACTTGAGAAAGACCGTGATATGGGAGTCAGACCTTCCAACTGAAGTTTGTTGGCGCATTTTGTGACATTTCACTTCTGACATTCCCCCATTCTCAAATATACTGCGCATACCTCGTGCTCTTGTTGCTTACGAAATTGGTATCATTTGAAAGAGGTATACACATTCTTTCAAGTGATACCAGATATAACCATTATGATTTCATAAGAAAATAGATATAATCGATCAAACTTCAGTTTCCGAACTTTTTTTGAGGGGTTTATATACACACATATTTGAAACACATATCACAAAAAATATTCAAAAATGTGAAAAACATTCTCTAAGAAACGTTAAAATCGTTTTATTAAATTAATTTCTTTACAATGAGTATACCTACTAAAATTATTACATTAGGGGTGAAACCGGTATAATGATGACCATTGACATTAATAAACACCGCTGAAATTTGCAAGAAACTATTGAGGATAATCTGAAGTAAGTTAAGTGTAAAATGTACTATTCGAACCCCGGCGGGGTCATACTAAAGACCAGTATAAAATGGGACCTATGCCTTCTAGTCAGACGCTCGACATACATAGAGTGAGTAGGGTAAAAGTAACAAGTATGTTATGCAAGGCCCGCTGGAAGAGCAGTGTTCGTCACTGAAGTGGCTATCCTGGGTAAATAAGACGGTATTATTATTATTTTCAAAAATATAATTATATCCATTTTCATTACCTGTGTCGGACACAAATGTCTTAACCCTTGTTTTATTTCTTCAAATTATTATTCTACTTGAATTGTTTTACGTATGTGACAATGTTCAAGTCAAACGGTCCATTCATTGCCGAGATTTGAGGGGGGGGGGGGCAAAATGCCCCCCCCCCCCCCCCAGTGGACTCGAGTGATCAAAATAACCCAGTGGGATTAGGGTTAAATGCATCAATTTCATTATTTCGTATGGTATATGTCTTGACCATAATTTATTTATAACAAAACAACACTTTCCATATCCCTACAAATAAAAAAACCTAACTTGATCCAATGTTAAACAATTAACATTTCAAAATTATATGTTATGTGTTTATCCAACCACAACATTCGTTTACTATTTCTTCACTATTATTCAAAACAAGTCAATTTCCTGGTTATACCAAAGGTAAGTATACAAACATCCCAATAAACCCATGGTTACTTTCTTTGTAATGACAACATGTATTTTGGATATCATCGCCAATTCAAGACTACTTTTACTCCAACGATCATTTGTAACCAATATTCAAAGAATCATTTACATTTTCTTTTAAGAACATCAACACATTTACAAATCCATTTCAATTCTACGCTATTAAAATACATCGAAAGATCTATCATATGCTATTTAGCCCCCCCCCCCCCCCCCCCCCCACCTTCAAGATGTCTTTTATTGCATTCTATTGTTTAACTCTCGAAACAGAAATGCCCAGAACAAATTCAAATAATAATGTATTAAATTTGTTAATTTTGTCTACTGGACATGCGCTGTATAAACCAATTTTTACAATATTACAAAAGTTGATAACAATTACAATACAGTGTACAAGTAAATCGTAAATCAAGGTAATCCGTATTAATTTGTATTAATATTGATACACCTCGACTATGGTTAGTGCCATATTGATGAAAACATAAACAATTCAATTCTTGTTGAATTCTCAACTCCATATCTTTATTTAACAATGTCTCTTGTAATTATGATATCTACTTCGTGCGCGTTTAACCAAACAACAAGAGTATTCACTTTTTATGGCCAAAAACATTAAGGGATATGTATGTTATTTTAGTCATAATTATTGAAAGATATCAACATTTGATGAAATGAAAGGGATAGTTTTGGTATAGAGGGCGCTACACACAATATTTTTTTGGTGAGATAATTAAAACCGAGTGTCAAATTTTAAAGAGCATGCAATTCTAATGACAGAATAAACTTTATATCAATATCAATATCAGTTCAGAACTGGCTGAAATATCCATAAACATAACAATTTGTAATAATTGTGGGGCCCCACAATTATTTGATAATTTTGAAACCAGCCGTTAACATTTTTGTTAAAATGCTTCCTCTTTTACAAAATGTACAAATTTAAAGAGGTTATTAAATAGTTGTTGAGTATCTAATCACTATTTCAACAAAACATCACATGCACAATATTTCATTTCAAATGGTTGAAACCAATCAGTTATTAGAGAGCACCCTCTTGAGTTTTAAGGGCTCCTTTTGAATGATAACAGGCTTTTTACTTAGTCATTTGTAATTTTGTATTCCGTTCGAGCATGATAGAAATATAACTATTAGTTTGTAATGTAATGGTGCAGGCTTTGGTTACTAAAATTCAGTTTGACCAAAAAATGTACTTTCTTTACCAAAAACTGAACTATCCCTTTAAATCTCGAGCCAATACAGAGTGTATAAACAAAAAGGTAATCGAAGTTCAAAGTCAATTATTTCAAAATTATATATGTTCACACCTTAAATGAGCGAGTATGGGGGAGGGAGGGGGTTCGAGAGGACGGGAAGACCTGAGAGGTGGTATTCTGTAAGTTCATCTTAAAGTTGATGTTAAATGTTGATCTTAAGATCAACTTTAAGAACTCACTAAGTTCGACAAAATTGGTATTACGTAAGTGGATCATCATCATCGTCATTATTGTCATCAACGTAATCATCATCATGCTCCATCACCACCACCACCATCATCATCTTTGCTATTATTCTTAGATAACATTTCTGTGAACATAGATCAGATAGCTTTACAAATAGATATATTCTGTGAACCCGTTTGTTTGAGGGGCAGATATCAGAACACTAACACATGCAGATGACAAAGGAAAGAAAATGACCCACGACCAAACTAAAACTTGTCGACACAATTACTCTTATTTATTGACTTAATTCACATCAACAACACAAATAATTGTTGCAAATATGCTTTTCAAGGAGCTATTTTTCATAAATACAAGATAAAAGGGAAGATTTCTCAACATAAATATTAAAAACGGTTTAAAACTTCTATTTTAAAACCATTTAGAACTATGTTTTTCATGGCATAATAAATACATACATGCAGTGCACAGCAATGTAACCATGTATGTGATAAGAAAGATACTTTAACATTTGCACTGTAAGTTTTGACCATAAACAAACTAAATGTGTATGATTACCCTATTATATCATTACAAATGTTACCATAAATATCAGGAAGATACATCTGTCCATACATATAATGTATACAACCTTTCTAGTAAGATAGTTAAATATAATATTGCTTAATAACGGGCTACCTTGGTGTAAATGTAAACTTACAAATTCAAAAAGGTTCTGTAATTTCAAGGAATGTATAATGAACAGTAGTATGACACTAACACACATGCGCCCCATTGCAGAAAGACATACAATCATTGTAAGTAACAATTACTTGTAATTCAGAAAATTTGCGGATTTGAACCAATTAGATTTGTACATTTAGTGACATGATCTGAATTACAATCAATTGTATCTCTTTCTGCAACAGGGCCAAGATGGAAGATACAAGATGGGAAGAAACTTTGTACACATCACCATGCAATGGATACAAACACAAACCATGCCATCCTTTTCATTAAGTCCTTCCAATCTTGTCAGGGATTCATGGTTATTTTGTAAATTTCAAGAGTACACACGAAATGAAGCATACTTTCTCACAAAGTGATTAAAGTCAAAATTAATTTATTGACTAAAACAAAACATGGTCTCACTCTCGGAGACTGAAAACAATATTCAATTTAGTATCAAGCATTAATGCAGCGTACACATCAACAAATTAAAGCATCTCGCTGAGAATGCGTAATGAGATTATGAGACGTTAAACGTCCTAACAAAACATACAAAGTAAAGACTTCACAAGCCTACAATGTACCTATTCTTTCTGCCTTCACAAAGAACAAAAGAATATTCCAAATCAAAGAAACTTAAAAGTCTTTTAAATCACACAACTGTGTGCTGGCCCACAAAATATAATAAACAGAAAAACCTCAAAGTCTTATCTGTAGTCTATACTGGCCCGCCATCGCGAAGCTGCATGGACCAAGCTCGAGTTCTCGCTACGACGCTGCTCGCGACCGACGCTGCTCGCGACCGACGATGCTCGCGACCGACGACGCTCCTGACCGACGACGCTCGTGACCGACGACGCTCGTGACCGACGACGCTCCTGACCGACGACGCTCGTGACAGACGACGCTCGTGACCGACGACGCTCGTGACCGACGACTCGTGACCGACGACTCTCGTGATCGACGACTCTCGATGATTCCGCTTGCGTGACGAAGTATAGTGCCCCTGGCACCCGCAGAAACCTGCATCCTTCTGGATCCGAATTTCTGGGTCCAACCCCAAGGGTACGGCTATATGAAAGAACAATAAATTGTCACAACATCTCCACAATCATGTGAACTATTTTGCAGCTAACAATGGTTAACATTTATATTCATTCTTTTCATCTGCCAAGTAAGTAAATTCGACCTCAATAATATCAGTAGTGGAACATAACATTTCACAATAGCAATTATGAAAACATATATATCGCAGCCAATAATTCAAACATTAATGGCGTAATTAATAACAAAGGTTTATCATAAATGAAACCGGTTAAGATTGTAAAACTAAAGCTTCCGGTATTCTGCAAATCAATTGATAATTTCAAACTAACAATCTCAAATTTAGAGGCTAATTCTCAATTATAAACACCAACTCCCGCCTGGTTACTAATTCTAACAACTTGAAATCAATCTATATAATTATCTCAGTTATAAGAATATATCATGTACATCTTACACATGAAATGACTTAGAACATAGAAGTCAAACTTCTGAATTATTTTCCGTTTCAGAATGTTCACGAAATCATTAATCACCATATAAAAAATAGTTGAATTTTCCTTGTCATATGTAATCAATATACATCAAAGACAGCGTTTACATTTAGAATTAATGTCCATGACATTATATAATTAATAATCACAATGGCAAACTGACTGTTTAATTCAGCGCCAAATTGATATGCCATCCTATAAACATATAACAAACATTTGCATGATTAAACTTGCACAATATGTATCTGTCTTTTCCTTATAGCTATTCAAATTATACAAAGGAAAATAAAATAACTTACAGTTACTCTCTCCAATGACCCGCATGAGTTCGGGGGATTGTAGCCACCGCTGTGCCGGAGACCGCGCCCATCTCGGTAGCCGAAGTCTTTGTCTGGCTCTGGTTAACACAAGTCATCATCAGCATCAGCACTCAAAGCACCCCTCACAACTCACGATCTCAATGATCTTCACTCGATCATGGTCTCTTGGCTAACTGATCAAACTAGCCCCATCACACCACTCACGAGAACATCAAACCACGCCTATAAGTCTACACATCACGTGATATAAATAGCGGCAGGTCCTCGCGCAAGCCCTAGGATCATTCCATGATCGCTCAACCATTTACGGCTAAACATACACCATTGCATACTATATGATCACGCGTGTTGCTATGACAGACTACCTGTGCAATCGCCCCACACACTCAATACAATACTACCCAAAACACGCCACTAAGGCACTGACAATAGTCTATACAAGCCACTATTCCTAGCAACGCATCTAGCAACGGTAATCTATCCACTCAAGCAAAGTAAACAGCCTAGTTCACCAGCCGAACGACATTCTAAAAGACAATAGGACCCCTATTTATATAGTTAACCACTCAAGTCACCATAAAAGAACACCATCTATAAAGCGGTCTTGTAAATCTCAAAACGATTCACGCAGTTTCCTCAAGAAAATAAACCTATATCAACACAAACGTTGGCATCCTCCTTTCCTTAACAACATTTTTTTTAAACATACAAAATATTTTTAACACCTGCCAATACTTGTATAGGCAAACATACTTTGTCCCGATCTCTCGTGACATTTAACCCCCATCTTATGAAAATATTTTGGGATGAAATACATTTCAAAATCACCCGCACCAATCAATCTTAAATAAGAATGAATTCCAATTGTATGTCAATTTTTGTTTAATCTAAAACAAAGCAATCCAAGAAGAATAAATACCACCAAACTGGAGCATTTCAATACACTAAACCTTCCCCTTAATTTTCCTGTCCAATAAATTCCCGAAATTATTATTTCCAAATTGTACTATCCCAATATCCAATAACGACACGCGGTATGCACGCTACACTATACCGGAATGTCAGTATTCATAATTTCTTCTTTTTTTTCAAAAGACTAATCAAAAAATCACAATTCACCCCGAAAATTACAAAATTCTAAGTCCAATTAATTCCAATAGTCAAATTCCTGTCGAGCCGGGAGTATATAATTATTCCAATTTAATAAACAAACTCTTCTCTTTTACTCCTCGACCAAGCCCCACCAGCAAGGTTCTAACGGCATCACTGCCGTGACTCCACAAAGAGTCACACATGACCAGGAGAAAGATCTCGGCTCTCCTCGACATGCAAAACATGCCACGCATGCACCTGAAGTCAAAACGACCTCGCTGACCACCGCTGGTCAACTGCACTCCCATGTGCGTCAAGTCCAGTTCACCCACCACACAAGAGTGACACTCTCGAAATTCGTCAACTCTCGACTCAAATGGGGATAAACCAGTGCCGGGACTCACACCATCACCAACTTCATGGCCATCACCGACACACGACAAAGGGAAAATAACACTCTCCGTGTCATTATCACCACTCTGAATACAATCATCTGTGACAAAGTTTCCACGATTACCACCTCGAGTGTGCTGCAATCTTCCACCATCACACGGACCCAAGTCCACATCAAATAACTCAAACCTCTCAACAGGTTGAGCACAACATGATGAAGATCCATCAGCTACACCCTCCTCTGGTAACTCGGTCTCCGAACACAAATTGAATGTCTTCTCGCCCAAAAGACGTGGATAACCTGGTGTAGACTGAAACTCTACAACCCCACAATGAGAAAACTGATTACTCCCACTTATCTTGGCAGAGGTTGCAACGTCCTCCGGTGCAGACCTAAACTCTATACCGTGAAATGAGGACTCCTCTACATGAATTCTACCGAGTGTGGACCCAACCTCCACACCTCCACAATGAATCAACGACTCACTCGACCGTTCCATCTCAGCAACCAAAGTAAAAGAGGCTTCGTGACCCTCCAGTGAAGACTGAACTTCCTCACCAGCAAATGAAGTCACCTCTCTACACCCTTCAGCAGACTCATTTAAAAACGACTGACCAACCTTCAGTGTACCTACTACACTGATCAGTGGAGACAGTTCTCTTGGAAACGTTCCAGACGCGTCCAGACTAGACCCTGTCTGAAGATACCCATGTGCAGTAGCAGACTCTACACCAACCAGTTCTGACTCCCTCGCTGAAGACAGACTGAAACCTGTGGAACAAAATCCTACAGACACCAGTGGAGACCCTTCTCCACTATCTACCACATACCCACAAGCAGTGATCTGAGCAGCTTCCGGTGTAGACTGCAACTCTGCTACCAGGCCCAAAAGAGACTCAATCTCCACAACACTTCCCTCGGAAGGTTCAAACAAATCCTCCGAAAGAGGACAACCAATTGATTCAATTGAATCATGTTCTGCCGCCACAACGGACGGCTCCACCAGGGGAAACACATCACCCTTAGAAACATTAACGCCGCTAACGGCACACGGATCATCAAAGATCACCGGATTCTGAAAAGAATCCTTCACACCAGACTCAATCAACGAATCGTCAATAACAAAGTCTAAGTAAGCTCTCTCAGCTTCAAACACATCTGCCCACCTATCGTAACACTTACGCAGGCGAATTTTAAACTGAGACAATGTCTCATCGCGTCCTAAACGCGCTGACCTAAACAGTCGCAACAATGCATCTGCATCTGTATGATATTCCTCATCAAACAGATCAGTCTCACTATAAATAAATAGCGCCGAAGAAGACTTTCCCTGGTCAACTTCGAATTCAGCTTGCCAAAATTTAAATTCTAACTGTTCCTTAACATCCGCGCGCAATTCAGCACGGTCCTCTTTTGCTATGACAAATTCCTTTTTAATAAAATGCCGTAACTCTGTACCCTCAAAACCGAACAGCCTACCAATTTCCGCAAGTTCCGCAAGCTTCTCAATCACCATAGTGCACATACTCAGTCACACCATCAAAACAACAAAGTCTTACCCATAGAGCAAAGACACTTGACTCTGCCACCGACCGGGGGAAACGATCACCGATGCAGCAGAAGCCACCTCACCCGACCCCATGTCGGATCTGTAAAAAGACAACTTCAAATAGGGAAACAAACAAAACATCTAATACATGTTAGGAATGTAAAATTAATTACCCAATCAATTTAGATTCCCTATCGAATATCAAATATGTCTAATTACTAAACCAAATCTAATCCACAAAACCTGCCAATTAAATGTCCGTCCCTTCGTGGTCGCCAAAAAATGTCAGGGATTCATGGTTATTTTGTAAATTTCAAGAGTACACACGAAATGAAGCATACTTTCTCACAAAGTGATTAAAGTCAAAATTAATTTATTGACTAAAACAAAACATGGTCTCACTCTCGGAGACTGAAAACAATATTCAATGGCTTGGTACGAACAGTCACGTCACGTTCCCGTTCACGTCACGTGAAGGTTCTGTACCTTTTGTGAAACAGGTCACCCAAATCTACGAAGTGTTGGGTTACGTGACCCAACAGTTTGTAGATATACTATATGCAATTCATGAAAGCTCACGTAAATTGGCGCTTGCGTAAAACAAATTAATGTAAATTGTCGTTGAGAAGAGACTAATTCTCGGTAAATTTAATCGTGAACGAACCCGTCCTATACTGTAAATACCAATTATAGGCGTACACAGGCCTGGGGGCAGGGGGATGGACACCCCCTACCCCCATCCCCACCCCCTTACATAATTCAAGAAATGTCTTGGTCTTAGCCTCGAAATTTGTGACCGGTCCTGGTCTCGTCCTCGGCTGCGGTCATTTTCTACGGACACCCCCTACCCACACTCCCCCGCTTACTTCAATTTGTCTGACGAAATATCCCCCCCCCCCTACACCCACCCCTTGAAAAAATCCTGGGTACGCCACTGCCTACAAGTAGCTAGTTCGAATGTCAAATACATTACTTGATTTATTTAATATTGATTGGTTGGTGTGATTGTTTCATTATAATGATTGACTGATTAATTGATTGTTTATTAGATTAAATGACTGATTTATAGATTGACTCGATTCAATAACCATAAATAAACACTATTAATCAAATCATTGTTTTATTACTTTTAAACTCATTGATCACTGCAGTCACTCACTCACTCACTCACTTTCACAGGCATGCGCATACAACGCCGTTAAGGGCCAGTACGCTCAGACGTCGAGCACGGGAACTTCAGGCGTATGCGAACTGAATTGTCCGCTGCGAGTAGCAATTCAGCTGGAAATCAACATTTGCCAAAATCCACGCACGACACGTATTTAGAAATACTCCAATAACAAGACAAATAATGCAAGTGGTATGGTTGTACATTACCTAAATGACAGAACTGCATATTATCGTCTCAGATTACTCTGAATTATGCACGTACATATTATAAACATAATGATTGAAAAGATTTGATAAGGGGGTATCGGCATTTTCGTCGACATTTTTAAATCTCTTTGTGCGTGTATGTCTAGTCTTAGTAACAAACGTTTGCAATTTTAAAAATCTTGATTAAACGCTCACGTCACGATTTGGTTAACGCGACACTTCGAGTTTTACCGGCATGGAAAACGACAAAGTGTTGGGTCACTTTACCCTACACTTCGTAGATTTGGGTGACCTGTTTCACAAAAGGTACAGAACCGTTCACGTGACGTAAACGTGAACGTGACGTGACTGTTCGTACCAAGCCATATTCAATTTAGTATCAAGCATTAATGCAGCGTACACATCAACAAATTAAAGCATCTCGCTGAGAATGCGTAATGAGATGAGACGTTAAACGTCCTAACAAAACATACAAAGTAAAGACTTCACAAGCCTACAATGTACCTATTATTTCTGCCTTCACAAAGAACAAAAGAATATTCCAAATCAAAGAAACTTAAAAGTCTTTTAAATCACACAACTGTGTGCTGGCCCACAAAATATAATAAACAGAAAAACCTCAAAGTCTTATCTGTAGTCTATACTGGCCCGCCATCGCGAAGCTGCATGGACCAAGCTCGAGTTCTCGCTACGACGCTGCTCGCGACCGACGCTGCTCGCGACCGACGATGCTCGTGACCGACGACGCTCCTGACCGACGACGCTCGTGACCGACGACGCTCGTGACCGACGACGCTCGTGACAGACGACGCTCGTGACCGACGACGCTCGTGACCGACGACTCGTGACCGACGACTCTCGTGATCGACGACTCTCGATGATTCCGCTTGCGTGACGAAGTATAGTGCCCCTGGCACCCGCAGAAACCTGCATCCTTCTGGATCCGAATTTCCGGGTCCAACCCCAAGGGTACGGCTATATGAAAGAACAATAAATTGTCACAACATCTCCACAATCATGTGAACTATTTTGCAGCTAACAATGGTTAACATTTATATTCATTCTTTTCATCTGCCAAGTAAGTAAATTCGACCTCAATAATATCAGTAGTGGAACATAACATTTCACAATAGCAATTATGAAAACATATATATCGCAGCCAATAATTCAAACATTAATGGCGTAATTAATAACAAAGGTTTATCATAAATGAAACCGGTTAAGATTGTAAAACTAAAGCTTCCGGTATTCTGCAAATCAATTGATAATTTCAAACTAACAATCTCCAATTTAGAGGCTAATTCTCAATTATAAACACCAACTCCCGCCTGGTTACTAATTCTAACAACTTGAAATCAATCTATATAATTATCTCAGTTATAAGAATATATCATGTACATCTTACACATGAAATGACTTAGAACATAGAAGTCAAAACTTCTGAATTATTTTCCGTTTCAGAATGTTCACGAAATCATTAATCACCATATAAAAAATAGTTGAATTTTCCTTGTCATATGTAATCAATATACATCAAAGACAGCGTTTACATTTAGAATTAATGTCCATGACATTATATAATTAATAATCACAATGGCAAACTGACTGTTTAATTCAGCGCCAAATTGATATGCCATCCTATAAACATATAACAAACATTTGCATGATTAAACTTGCACAATATGTATCTGTCTTGTCCTTATAGCTATTCAAATTATACAAAGGAAAATAAAATGACTTACAGTTACTCTCTCCAATGACCCGCATGAGTTCGGGGGATTGTAGCCACCGCTGTGCCGGAGACCGCGCCCATCTCGGTAGCCGAAGTCTTTGTCTGGCTCTGGTTAACACAAGTCATCATCAGCATCAGCACTCAAAGCACCCCTCACAACTCACGATCTCAATGATCTTCACTCGATCATGGTCTCTTGGCTAACTGATCAAACTAGCCCCATCACACCACTCACGAGAACATCAAACCACGCCTATAAGTCTACACATCACGTGATATAAATAGCGGCAGGTCCTCGCGCAAGCCCTATGATCATTCCATGATCGCTCAACCATTTACGGCTAAACCAAAGATCCTACATACATAAGATGATCAACTCTCGGTTAAAAAGTGAAACGCTAACGCGCGGAATTGTGGGAGTTTGAAGGAGTGCGCCAACTAGCGGTGAGCGGGTAAAGTTTCCAGGTGAGCGCTGATTACAGTACATTAAAATTGGCAGGATCATGGTATTATATAATAAAAATCAATATATTTTGGGGAAAGATATGACTTAATTTACTGATGACACCAATACTCTTTGATATTTTGTTTGAAATGGCAAGTATATAATCTTTCCAGGCTAAATGTTGGTCAATAATTACACCTAAGAAATAAGTTGATTGAACACGCTGAATTAGAATATCATTAATTTTAATTATTAAGGAATTTATTGAATCATTTGAAATAGCACTTTGCTTATGATGGAAGTAAATGAAATTATATTTAGAAGTATTAAGAGACAATTTATTACAATTGAACCATATAGTGATACATGTTTCATTTCATTATTTATAATTTGACATAAGGTATTAATATCATTGTGAGAAAAAAGAATATTGGTATCAGCAGCAAAAAGCACAAATTTAAGAGTATGGGGACAATTAACTGAATTATTTATGAATAGTAAGAATAGAAGTGGTTCTAGAATTGATCCTTGGGGTACTCCACATGTAACTTGTAACAGTTAAGAACAAACATTGTTATATACTGCGATTTGATAGCAGTGCTTAAGATAATTTTCAAACCATGAAAGTACTATACTTCTTAATTCATAAGATTTTTCTTTATGTAAAAGAATATTGTGATTGATAGAGTCAAAAGCTTTACTCAAATCCAGAAAGCTGAATAAATAACGTAAGTGTAACTCTTAATCAATATTGTGTATTGTCATAATTTTATTGTAGTTGTTTCAATCATGAAAATCCAAAAAAATAGAGGTCCAGTTTATATCTAAGCCGTCTCTATTTCTGTAAATACCATGTTGAGTTAGAAGTTTGAACTGACAGCCCCTGTTGTGTAGCCTGAAGGATCCCGGGAAGGTGTGAAAACTCTATTGAGAACTATGGATTAAATTGAAGAAACCGCTGAATAAATTAAAGAAACCATTGTCATTTAATGAGCTCATTACAAAAATGGGCGAAAGATATAAACTGGACCAGAGTCTAACAATAATTCATATTTGGTGACGTTGGCCATGCATGGTCAAATGTATACTCACATAACTGAACCCATCCCATTGATACAAAAAGAGCAGATGAAATTCTCAGATTGAAATGAAATCTTGAGATATTCATAATGATAAGCTGTGATATTAAGCTGCTAAAGGCCCGTTTATTTTGTTCCTAAAAATAAATATTTTTCTTTTAAAGAAAATGGTAAAAAAAAATTAAATTTTTTTTTTTTGTGGCTAAGAAACTTAAATAATTCGAGTTAAAATGCTCAAATTGCTAGAAAATCACGCTTGTTTGTTTTTTCCAAAAGGATTGAGTTTGGCTATATTTTTTTACCGGAAAGAGGCAAACAATTAATTTATTACCTTTGTCATCAATTCAGATTTTAAGTTCAAAATATAACAAACCTTTCAAGAGTTGTATCATGATTTTCAAGCGAGTTTAGCATTTTAAACTCAAAAATCAAAAATTTCAACGAACAAGTGAAGTTGACCAATATTTCTTGCCATTTTCTTTTAAAAAAAAGAAAAGCTAGCATTTTGAGTGAAATATAATATTTAAACAAATGAATTCTTTGACTATACTTTCCATTCCAAAAATGTATACTTTTATTCACATTAAGAATAATTGAAAGTAAAAGCGCTGAATATAATTTCAAAAAATTCCCAGGTTGACACCATAGAAGTAATATATAAATTGTTCAAGTTTACCCGCTCAACGCTAGCGGGCGGCAGACTCCATGTGCTAAAATACCGCTTCCGCTTCCGTTTCACCAGCGGCCGTGTAAAATCGGGAGAGTTGACCATCTTATGTATGTAGGATCTTTGGCTAAACATACACCATTGCATACTATATGATCACGCGTGTTGCTATGACAGACTACCTGTGCAACCGCCCCACACACTCAATACAATACTACCCAAAACACGCCACTAAGGCACTGACAATAGTCTATACAAGCCACTATTCCTAGCAACGCATCTAGCAACGGTAATCTATCCACTCAAGCAAAGTAAACAGCCTAGTTCACCAGCCGAACGACATTCTAAAAGACAATAGGACCCCTATTTATAGTTAACCACTCAAGTCACCATAAAAGAACACCATCTATAAAGCGGTCTTGTAAATCTCAAAACGATTCACGCAGTTTCCTCAAGAAAATAAACCTATATCAACACAACAAACGTTGGCATCCTCCTTTCCTTAACAACATTTTTTTTAAACATACAAAATATTTTTAACACCTGCCAATACTTGTATAGGCAAACATACTTTGTCCCGATCTCTCGTGACAAATCTAGTGATTTAGTTTGCAAGTCGCAGACTGATAGTTACAATTAAATTACACTGTAAATGTGTTAATCTTATGCAAGCCTTTGCAGCCAGTACATGATTCAACATAATTATGAGTAAATATCTCACTTCACTGATGAAGTTTGGTACTGTAAATTTAGGAGTACATTCATGTGGTTTTTGGTATAATTCAACACACACTATTCCATTCATTTTTTCGTACTGCATTTTTAACACAGCTGCATACTACTTGTTTGACAAGTAAATAATTGTTTCTCTAATTCAAGTCCATTATACGGCTGAGAATATCACTACATAGATTATTGTCTTCTAAAATATATATATGTTTCCTTTCCACTATTCCTTATACAATTACTGTAGATAATTTGTTTTACAAATATATCACAGATTGCATTGCATTTCAAGGCTGAGCAGTCATAGAGAATTATGTTGATATTCTAAATATAAATATTTCCTCAATATTAATTCCTCTTTGATTCAGGCTAACCTGTTTGACAATAAAATATATTTCTTATGTTATATGAGTTACATCATAAACATCATATTGATCATAGTTTATGTTTATTTTTACAATTTCAAAATATATATGCCACCTCTACATTTCAGAATATTCTCATAATCTATCTTCATATAAATATATTCTATGAATTTCAGCTGTATATATTTTCCCTATTTTACCTCGCTAGCGAAATGTAATGATATACGCACTCAATATACATGATTACACAACTAAATTTGAATCTGTCGAACTCGGTGAAAAAGTAAAGTGTACTACACAAATCTATTTTATTTCATAATCAAATATGAATTTATCAAGATCCTATTTTATGTTGTTCCTGGTGCATGATTTTCATCATAGTCATATTTAATATCAAATATTGCAAACTAAACACTATTTCCCCTCCGAAGTATGTATAGTAAGTATACATATATTTTCATGAATTTAGAAATCAGAATCGGCTGTATATTGAAATCACAGTGAGTAGGACACCGTTACAAACAATTAACTAATCGCATTATCACCGGTGACCCTCTAGGAATTACTGCACAATGTGTATTACGAACATGGGTGGAGAAATGTTTGACACATAACAGTTAAACGTGAACAAAGCATGAACAAGAAGAAAGGGAAGAATCATTGATACTGGACTGCAGAACACCCTTATCCTAAAAACATTCTTATTTCCACCCATTCCTTTTGGGATCCTGAAATTCCTATACATATTGTGCATAGCCTGCCTACAAGGTTTCAGCAAGCAACAGGTTATTACACACTCTTAAAACAGTGATTTCAAATTCCCCTACACTAAGGACCACACATTGATTGCACCTAAACTGGGGCATTAAAAATAGTATTGGCATTTAGGCCAGTAACAATAGTATTGGCATTTAGGCCAGTACAAATAGTATTGGCATTTAGGCCAGTAAAAATAGTAAAAATAGGGCAGGGCAGGCAGGTTATTTTAAAATATTTAAAAAACCGACAATCGATCATAATAGTGAAGCGGAAGCAATATTAGGCAAGGTACCAACAATCTACAATTATTTTGCAAGAGCGTTTGAGCTCAGGGCCTGACAAAGGTCTACTGCTGGAATGAAGCCTTGACCACACGTCCATTGAGGGGACAAAGAGGGCGGTAGTTATCAACGAGCTTGCCGTTTCCCTCTGGGGTCTCACCACAGCAGTAGCACAGCAGATCACGAAGGGCTGCAATCTACAGAGAGAGAGAAAGAAATGCAATTCATACAAAATTAGCATACAAGTAAATTTGATTTTTAGCCAGAATTGGAATTTATAAATGAAACAAGAATAAACAATCGTTTGTTTTCATAACCCTATACAAAATTGAAGAGCTTTCAACCAAAAGGCGCTAAATCCACTCCGGTTAATTTCGAGCAAATCAGTGTTTTTTAATTACTCACATTTGTCTCTGTTTATTCATCAAATCTATAGTACAGGTGGATGAGCAACCACTAAAGGATATAAAAATGCTAGTTGGAAAAATCCTGCATACAGCATGTATTTTATATAATTTTTCATATTTAATTTTTGTTTGGATTTAGCGCCTTTTTGCCAGAAATAATGGATTTAGCGCCTTTTGCCAGTAATATTTTGACTGTCAATACTGAGAGGTTCACTGACAATAGTGAAAAAGGGTATAAATGATTAAAGAATATTAACTGAACTGTACTTGAATCATAGTAGGTCCCCACCCACAAACCACAAGCGCACACACACGCACACACACATTCTTGTAAGGACCTTCAATCGGGGATATGGTTTTTTCAATGTTATAAACACCTTCAAACGGGGATATGCCCGTTTGTTTAATGTTTGGCTTGTCCCCGGTTTGCTGGTGTGTAAACATGGCAATATGCCCAATTGGCGGGTTTAAAAATACACACACATTCACTTGCATACACACCAACACATTTATACACCCACTATGTAAAAAAACATGCAAAACGGGCATATAATTAGGGATATCCTTAAAAAATCATAATAACATACAGAATTTACTTGATAACTTGGGACTCACATAAATTTGGGATAATCAGGCATCAAATATCAGTTTATTTGCTTTCAAAAGTCTGATAAGCGCCAAATTGAATGACACTGGTAAACAAGAATGGCATGGTGATATTGAAGGAAATTCTCAATGTATTAATTATAGAATTTATAAGCAATCTCATCACTTTGAAAAATATCTTAATTTATTGCGAAGTTCTGAGATTAAATCATTTTGTAAATTTAGATGCATTAACCATAAATTGCCTATAGTAATGGGAAGATATGGTCATATCCCAAGAAATTAAAGATATTGCACTCTTTGTAATGAAAATAAAATTGGTGATGAATTTCATTACCTATTTCAGTGTAAATGTTTTGAAAATCAACGAAAGAAGTTTGTTTAAAAATATTATTGGATAAATCCAAACACTTTAAAAATGAACCAACTCTTTAACTGTGAAAAGAAACGTGTCTTATCAAATCTAGCGAAATTCTGTAACTACATAATGTCGCATGTATAATTTGATCATCATATTATATTGGTCGTAATGTTATACATTTAAATATATGTATAATCTTTCCTGGGGCTGTGCCTCCCTTCCTTACTCTGCCACCCCGCCCCCCCCCCCCCTCCCCCTCCCCACCCACACCCTCTCCCTTTCTTGTCCTTCCCCACCCCTCTCCCTCCCCACCCATCTCCCCTCTCCCTCCCCACCCCTCTTCCCTCTTCCTCCCCACCCACATCCTCCCTCTTCCTTTTCCTTCCCCACCTTCTCCCCTCCCCCTCCCCACCCACACACACACACATCCTCTCCCGTTTCCCCTTTCATTCTATGTATATAATGTATATATTTCTGTATAATAACTGTATAATTGTATATTACTGTATATATAACTGTATAATATTGTCACATAATTATTTCAACGAATCTGAAATTATCTTGCATTATATGTATATTGTTATACTTCATTATTGTGTACTCCGATACCCTATATGGGTCGTTGAGTAAATAATAAACTTTCAAACTTTCAAACTTTCAAAACTTTCAAACTATACCCCCCTGTTCGGAAACCGGGGATATGCCCGGTTTCCGGAATATCCCCGTTTGCCTGTGTTTAAACTTGTGTGTATCCCCGCGGTTGAAGGTTCTTACAAACGCACACACACACACACACACACACACACACACACACACGCACACGCACACACACACACACACACACACACACACACACACACACACACACACACACACACACACACACACACACACACACACGCACACACACACACACACATACACACACACAAAGCATCTTGAACATACAAAACCAACACACAAACACATGAGGAATTATTCTTTTATAACTGTTTATAACAAGTCTAACAATTGTGAAGGATGCAAGAAATGGTCACATGTTAAACACTTTGTTCCTGTGCTAAACATCAATTTATTGAGCACAAAATCACACAATAAATAACATCTTAAGCTATCAACAAAATTCATCATCACACACGAAAATACAACAAAACTGTAATGGCTCGATTTGTAAAATATATAAACAAAACTTATCCTAACACATCCAAAAGATAAAGTATCAGCTAGTCTCTAGTCAGGGATGAAAAGAACATCAATTAATTACCAGCAACCAGTTGAACCCTATTATACACCTGTGGAATTGGTCTACCCCAGGAACTGTTGTCATGTTCACCAGGGGGGTGCTTCACAAAGATCCCAAGTTGAACTTAACCCTAAGTTTGAATTAAAAATTATGGAAAGCAGATAGTTTCTTTGAAGAAATGGTCACAAGTTGAACACTTTGTTCCTGTGCTAATCATCAATTTATCGAGCACAAAACCACACAATAAATAACATCTTAAGCTATCAACAAAATTCATCATCACACACGAAAAAAAAAAAAATAAATGTGTTATTTCAAAGTTACATAAACAGCCTAGTTTAAGTTCAAATTTCAATCTTTGTGACACACCCTCAGCATTGTTACAGATACTTTCACATCGTGGATGTGTTAAGAAAAGTTTTACTACTTCAAACAGTTATAATATTGCATACTGCTTCTAATTATTGGCTTTATTGCTAACATTGTCACACTACCTGGGCATATATATCAAACATCACAAAAACTCAGTATTTATATAATTTGTTAAAGGAATTATAGCGTCTAGATGGCCTAATTTTCATAATTCGGCTCTCTATATGCAATTTTTCCCGAAGAAAAAGAATTTGGCAGTCATTTCTCATGAAATCAATAAATTTTGGGGTAATTAGTAAATATCGAATTGTCCTGGGAACGTCCCTTTTAAATCGCCAAAATGTGACGTCATCTAAAGAACGGACTAATGAATTAAATTCTGTAGATGACGCGTCATGACGTAAGCCAATGAATTGTCAATCACATGTCGATCAAGCTGCCGATTCCAGACGCTAAATGTGGGTGGGGCGTAAACTGGCTGCTATGTGAGATTTGGCATCATAAAACTATTATTAAATCACTACTGTGTTTATTTTCATGAATTCTTTTTCGGCAGACCTACGTTTCAAGTCATCAACTATGGAATAAGTGTCAAAGTACGTTGTATTCTTTAGGTCCTTTAACTGGTGTTTAGTAGTCCTGTGATAGTTTGGAGGAAAAAGTAACATGTTTAAGTGCCCCTGAAAAATTGTGTATACATCCATTGCTTACACATTATGGCATGCCCAAAGGTGTAGATTTAATTGGCATTTGCCAAATAATATTTGGTAGTGAAATTTAAGAGAAAAGAGCAAAAAACACTCCACAAATATAATTATTATTTCTAATTACTTGTGATGGTGCATTCAATTTCAATGCAAATTACACACTCAAGAAAGGAAACAATTTTCATTCACCGGTAATTATGAATAAATATTTGGCAATAACATTGATAGAATATTGGTTTAAAAGCAATTTCTTTTTTTGTAAAAAAACAAACAAAATATAGAATTGTATACTTGCAAGAATGTAAAAGGAAAAATCATGTATAGTACCCCTGTACATACTTTCCCAAAACTTTCACAGGTCCATAAGAAAAACTTCATTGACATCTTAAGACCAGATACATAAATCTAATATTGCACTAACAAAAATTACACACGTTTTAGAACTATGGCTCGTTCTATGTCACAAAAAGGAATGCAAACCGATAAAAACATACACATTATCACAAGAATTCAATCAATTTATAAGACTAAGTACATCCAATATAATGTCCAATCACAATTACTAGGCCATTAACGAGGTAATTTTTAAGTGTTCATATCATTTGAAATTGATTTCAAACAATGTTGAACATTTAAACAAAAACAAAATTATGACTCAATTGCCTATTTTCCAACAAGAATTTTGTTCATTTAGCCTTCTGGATAAAAGTTAATTGCATACAAAATGTTACTAATTCTGATGAAAATAAATTGTGTTTTGTACTGTTTTAAAAATAAATGTGCAAAATTCTGCAAATTATTCAATACAATGCATGCAACCCTAACCCTGACCCTAGCATGATGCTCATCAAAATAAACAATTATTTCAGTCAGTATTTCAACTGTATTTAAGTTTGCATTCATTAACAAAATGTATACATGTAGGGATATTCTGAAGGTTTTTTTTCCACCAAAAAATCGATCCTTTTCATAAATGTAATAATACATTTAAAATTTCATGCAATTCATTCAGCCTACATCATGGTAACAGAACAGTTAGCTAAACAACAAATACTAAAATACTATACACTCCAAAATATCAACACAATTATATACATAACAAACTCTCGGTAGTCTTTGCATGTTAGGTTTTGGAATGCAACAATTTCAAGGTGAATATTTCTTTTTTAAACAAATTAGGAATGTGTACAGAATTTTGAAAGACATGTTAATACATTATTATGCAAGGCAAGTTGAAAGACACTTACTTATACAGGCCAACAAAGTATGTAATTATCTTTAAAAAACAATAATTTCCAACTGAATTAAGGCTTAGGATGACAGTAATATTAATTTTTTAACAATAATTCGAATAATTATTGTATTGGTAATTCAAGGTTATTTTCAACATTTTAAAATTATAATATACTTCAAGGATAAAACTGTCTTTAAAGTTTAATATTTTTTTATGATAAAACATCATATTACAACGTCAACTATGCATGGAATAGACTTCTTGGATTTTCGTTAATTTAGACAATCAAATTGTCTTTAATAGTTAAATAACTAATTTCAAAAGTATCCATAGACTTATTCCAATTTCTTATCCATCTCCCTTATTTCAATAAATTTTTTTTTCCAGATATCAGTAGCTGATTTGAAAATCGAATCTCCCCGACTGGATAAATGTACAATTCACATGTACATCAATTCATGTACAACTCTCGACAACTCTCTCGGGGATAATTAAAAGATATCTATCTTCCTGGGCTTCTTTATTTGCCTGACGCACACATCTATGAAATCCATTTGTGTTCTTTGTCAACTTCATTTAAACCCTTCAGTCATCTAAGCTGTGTGCCATACAGTCGTGGACAATTTTGTTTAAATGTTAATTTTATAATTAATTTTTAATATTTGCCTTTAAATGCACAAATTTACAATGCATGAGAAATTCTAAGTGTGGCTGTATTAATACAGACATTCAATTGCTATTGATGAAATACCATACACTATACTGTGCGCACTTCAACCAGTCAATTTTTTATTTTTTTTAAAATGTTGATGCCTTTATCTATTTTAATTGAAGGTAAAATTTGGCAATGCATGAGATATGTTATGTGTGGCTGTAATGCAGACATTCATCCTCAAAGGAATACCACCAATAGTGGTGTAGCGTGATCGGACTGGACTGATTGAGAGAGCTGGCACATCTTATGTATTTGATTTTTATTTGTTAAAAGATTTCACCCGTGTAGTTTTATAATTTGTGTCAAATTATTGGGGCTACGCCACTGATTGCCACTGACTGTCAACCAACCTGTGCCCCATTCTAACACTGGCCATGCGGGCAGAGGCGGTGCAATGCATCGTGGGCCTCGTCCACACCATTGTCCGCAGCATACTGCAGCAGGACCTTGGCTTCACTGTAACAAGGAAAGAAACAGGAAAAGGAACTCAAAATTATAATCATGTGATATTCAATTGGATTCAAAAATGTCTAATGATGATGATAATAATACATGCAAATAATAATAATAATAATAATATAATAATAAAAATACTTATAATAATGATCATAATAATAGCTTAATATAATAATAATCTTAAACAAAACAATAACAATAGTGAAAATACTAAGTATACAACTACTTCTACTAATGGTACTACTACTACCACCACTATTAATACTCTACTACTACTACTACTACTACTACTACTACTTATATTAATAACTATACTACTAATAATAACAATGATAATTAAAACAATAATTATAATAATGATAATAACAAACAATAGATTCAATGACGAGGTCAATGAATTTTACTCTTTTTAGGGTGCTTTTACAGGCTTTACTGTACTTACTCTTTGTCCTTGACATCAGTCTTGTAACCATGGAGATGACCGACAGCCAGGTTGTGAGAGGCGTGTGGGTGACCCTTGTCAGCAGCAACCCTGCATGGAAGAAAGACAGTTTGACAAGCGGTAAATATAAGAGAAGAGCTATTGAGAAGGGGTTTTAGGGAACCTGAAGTGGTTTTGGCTAGCCATGTCTACCTTTCATACAAATATCAACTTTTATATAAATTTAAAATTTCATATTTGTTCTATATTATGTAACTTGTAAGCATTAATTAAGTTAGCTATTACAGTATTTCATTGTTTTGCTATTCATTTTACAGTTAGTAGTTTACTAATAATTTGTCTTAAATAGATATCAATATTGTTTTGTTGCTAATAAATTTCAAACTTCAAAACTTCAACTTCAAACAACTTAGCAAGAGCCCTGCATTGCATATAACTTGTATGTTTGCCAGGGGCAAGTAAAATGTCATATACGATCTAATTTGTTTCCTGATCGGGCAACTAACATTTCTGTTCAACTCTGAGGAGGAAATGTAATTCCTTACATACATATCTCATCAAGATGCATCGATGGACACTTGCCAAGCAGATCACAGAGCTATACAGCGGGATTAATGTTGCTTTTGTTTCACATCATTTTTTTTTAGACAAGTAAAATTGGGAAATTAATTATTTTACTTGCCCGAAGTGAGTCAAGTGAAAGTAAAATTTCTTTCTTACATTTACTTAGAATTAAGTGCCAAATAGTTTATAATTTATCAGTCCAAAGAGTCATGGAACAAATTAGCTTATACCTGAACCATTCCATAGCCGTATCTTCGTCCTGGTGGGTCCCCTTGCCCAAACGGAACCTCTGGCCGACCATGTGGGCCGCGTCCGCCTGGCCCAGGTGGGCGTAGACGTGAGTCACATGAAAATGATATTTCTTTCCCACTTACATTTACTTGGAATAAAGTGCCAAATTGGGTATAATGCGTTAATACCTAAACCATTCCATGGCCTTGTCTTCGTCCCGACGTGTCCCCTCGCCCCACAGGAACCTCTGGCCAACCATGTGGGCCGCGTCCGCCTGGCCCAGGTGGGCGTAGAAGTGAGTTACATGGAAATGATATTTCTTTGTCACATTTACTTGGAATAAAGTGCCATAAAATGTATATTAATAAATTAACTAATACCTGAACCATTCCATGGCCTTGTCTTCGTCCTGACGTGTCCCCTCGCCCCACAGGAACCTCTGGCCGACCATGTGGGCTGCGTGCGCCTGGCCCAGGTGGGCGTAGGCGTGAGTCACGTGGAACTGCAGGTTGGGCATGTGGTAGTAGGAGTAGTAGATGAAGCAGAAGACCAAGATGACTGCGATGATCTATGAAATCCAAAAGAGAGAGAGAGAAAGTTTAGCAATTTTCAACATTGATAATTTGTCCTGCATGGCTCAGAAGAATAAGAGGACAACAATGATATATTTTGAAGAGAGAGGGAGAATATGTTTTGTCACATTTAACATCGATAACTTGTTTTGGGGGGCTCAGAATACTATTAAAGATGACAGCAATGGTCTACAAAATTCAGAAAAAGTACAGTATGTTATGCAATTTCAAGTTCAAGATTAATACTTTGTATTGTTGGGCTCAGGGCTGGTATTCAATTCAATACTTTTTGACTTTTACTTTGGTAAAACAAAATCTAATTGTAATATTCGAAGACATTATGACATCAACATTTTTGTAAGATTTTCAGTTGATAAATTAATCAAATCTCAATTACCTACTTAAGTATGAAATTGAATACCGGCCCAGAAGACTAATAAAGACGATAGCAATGCTCTACAAAATTCAGAAAAAATCATGGTTTGCCATTTCAAGTTCAAGATGTATCATTTGTATTGTTGGGCTTAGAAAACTAAGAATGTGTACGATGAAAGCAACATTGATCTACAGAATTAAGATATTATACAGAATGTTTAGCAATTTAAAGGGGTAGTTCAGTTTTGGTATAGAGGGCACTGCATGAAATAATTTGTTTGTGAGGTTATGAAAAACTGAGTGTAAAATTTGAGTGCTCGCACTCTAGCCACGGCCACCGCATCGCACCGCATGCATGCAATATGTATACATGCCATTGCTTGTACATTAGGGTTAGGGTAAGGGTTAGTGTTAGGATATATATTTTAAAAAACTAACACCAATCAAGCAATCCGAAATAGCTCCGTGGATAGAGAGTTAGATTGATACGCTAGAGATCCCTGGTTCGAATCCTACCTTGGTCCAATGTTTTTTTGTATTTGCTATTCGTTCGGCACTCGACTAAATGTTTGAAATTATACAAGTCGGAAATTTCGGGTATGCATGGTCTCTGACCAAGTCGCTAATTCACAAGAAGTTGCTGAATGGTTTGGGAAACGCATATTCGCAACCCGCCCGACCCTAAAAATACCGCCGACCCTAAAGTTTTTTTCTGATTAAAAAAAAAAAATAATAAAATTAAAAATTCCAATTGCGATATGTGTTATTTGTGTGTTATATATATGTGTTTTTGTGTAATTTGCGAATCCTGAAAAAAAAAAACCCAAAACCCTACCTACCTACCCTGTTTGGTTGCCCGTTACTCCAATTCAACAATTTATAGCGCTACTCGTGTCTCTCTCTCCCTCTCTCTCTCTTATAGCTCCGTCTATACGCACTGTGCTGCAGCAGCGCACGCACACAAGCGATTTTCGAGATTTTCTCTGCTTGCTGCGATATATCGCAGATGCGATCAATAAGAGGATCGTTAAGTGGTATCGTTATCGGAACTGCGCTGACAGAATGAGTGATATGTGATATTAAAAATGATTCCCTAGCAATGTAGAAATACTTTCAGGATCACAGACTTGTTTTGTATGTTCATTTGGGATATGTCTTTGATGTAAGAGAGCTAAATCTCTGTCCGGAGGTACCCTTTAAAAAACAAAAATTAAATGCCTACACTTTTTCAACAATTTTCAAGAGGTTTTTAAATAGTTGTTGATGATCTCTCTATCTATTCATTATTACAACCAAACAACACATGCATAATTTTGCATGAAAAATGGTTTAAAATAATACCTTTTTAGAGAGCGCCCTCTTGTGTTTAAATGGCTCTTTTTGAATGATAAGTCTTTTTAATTAGTCGCTTGTAATTTTCTATACCTTTCGAGCATGGTGGAGTTATAACTATTATTTTGTAGTGTTATTGTGCAGGTTTTGGTTACTATAAAGCTCAGACTTACCAAAACTGTAGTTACCCCCTTTAAAATTCAAGATTTATCATTTGTATTGTTGGGCTTAGAAAACTAAGAATGTGTAAGATGAAAGCAATGATCTACAGAATTCAGATATTATACAGAATGTTTAGCAATTTAAAGGGGTAGTTCAGTTTTGGTATAGAGGGCACTGCATGAAATAATTTGTTTGTGAGGTTATGAAAAACTGAGTGTAAAATTTGAAAGAGTATACAAATTTAATGGCAGAATAAACTTTATTTGATCAAAATCGGTTCAGAAACGGCTGAAATATCATCATTTGTATTGTTGGCTCAGAAGACTGAGATAAGAGCAATGATGTAAACAAATTTCAGAAAAGAGAATATTTATCAATTTCGACATGATATTTATTTTGTTGGGCTCAGAATAGATGACAGCAATGATATACACGATTCAGAAAAGAGAGAGAAAATGTTTGTAATTTCAAGATAGATCCTTTTCTCTTGGGCTAAGATGATAGCAATGGTCTATTCAACTCAGGAAAGCAAGACAAATTCTTTTAATTCCAAGATTAACATTTTTTTTGTTATTAAAACTCAGAAGGCT
The DNA here is from genome assembly GCA_037951105.1 of Echinarachnius parma. NCBI lineage: Eukaryota > Metazoa > Echinodermata > Echinoidea > Clypeasteroida > Echinarachniidae > Echinarachnius > Echinarachnius parma. The sequence goes on from JBAMJV010012018.1 coordinate 33,915, forward strand.
AGACAACAGCAATGATCTACAAAATTCAGATAGAGAGAGAGAATGTTTTCAAGATTGATAATTTGCTTTGTTGGGCTTCATTGCTGTTCAATTCCAAATACAGTCTCATCATGCATCAGTCACAAATTGTTGAATCGGCCACAACCGAACCAGCCACAAGGAATCATATATATCAGCTACAACTAACTAACAAGACAAGGGGCACAAATTGTGACAGTTCAGACTTCAAACAAAACGAGCATTAAATTCATGAAAACATCAGATAAACTAATGATTGTCTAACTGCACGCAGTTGAAAGTAGCGACTCTGCCATGGCGCCATTGCATGATTTTTACATGTAATGATGTACATGTACACGCAGCGCGCATTTTGCTGCATCAAAATCAAATGTATGTTTTGACGAAACAAAATTGACTGAGTGTTTGAGGGAAACTAGTCCCCCTTTTGTAGTGTCCTCAAAATAAATGATAAACGATAAATGCATGTTAACATACTTAATCCCATCAATTAATCATTTTAACGATAATAAACAGTCATTAGATTTAGGGCTATACATAAATCATTTGTCAGTTTATTTCATGATATTTGCCTTAATTTTGACAATCATTTGTTCTTCTCACAAATTATTAAATCATTAAAAATAAAATATCTTTAAGTAAATAACAATAGTCAATACTCATAATTAGCTAGTTGGCCAGTACAACTGATTGGACCATTTACTTTTACTAGATGTGAGTACAGGTGCAACTGGCCGGGTTATCCAATAAAGGCTTGTTCGTGTTGTGTGTAGGCCTGCGCCTCGAGAATTTTCTATGCCTAAAAATATGGCACTGCTTTTGGGGTCCTACTAAAACACGCGAAGCACTACGAAGCACTAATAAGCACTACGAAGCACTGCGAAGAGCACTGCGAAGCACTGCGAAAGAGCACTGCGAAGCACTACGAAGCACAGCGAAGATTCTGTTCAAGGTCAATGAGAATCACCGCGAAGAAAATCATGTATTGTAGGTATAGGAAACTAACTTTTTGGCGCGCACCTAGAGGGAGATCGTTCTTGATCGATTGTCAGATCAAGTTGGGAGGTATAAGAGTTTTTTTAGGATGGCGCAAGCGCCAGGGGGCCGGGGTGTTTAATAAAGATACAACACAATTATATTTTCAGATGCATAGCCGGGGGGGGGGGGGGGGGGGGGGGGGGGTTGAAGAAGGATACAACACAAGTATTTTCAGGGGTGGGGTGATGAATAAAGATACAACACAGTATATTTTCAGATGGCGTAGCCAGGGGGGGGGGGGGGGGGGTGTTGAATAAAGATACAGCACAATGTATTTTCAGATGGCGTAGCCAGGGGGGGGGGGGTGTTTTATACAGACAAAAAACATAATATCAGTCGGGCGTATCATAATAGTCGAGAGAGAGAGAGAGTTAGAAAATGTGAATGGCATAGTCACAGTGGGGGGGGGGGGGGGCTTGGGCTTCAAGGTAGAGTCGAGTAGTAGTATTTTCCAAAGTGCCCCCGATATTTTTGTGAGAGTGAAAACTGACTGTCAAATTCGAAAAGAACTAACAGGGCAATTCCATAAATATGTCAACCAGTAGGCCAAAATTTCAAAATCATCATATTGGTCCAAATGATACATCAATTTGAAGGTAATAATGTGAACTGTCAAAAACCATTCATTAAATTCTTTTTTATCAAGGTCAAGGTCATGAGACCCTTCCAAATCAAGGCATTCTGAAGTTGCTTATTTTTCCTTTGCTGTAACATACCATTTGATATTTGTATGTATTTCAATTAAAATAGACTGAATAATTAATTGACCATGATAGATGTACACATTATAAGTTTCTGAATCCATTACCACACAAAAATTAGAAAAATGCTCTTTTAATTACGATTTGTAGCTAATTAATATCAGGACTATTTTTGTCATGTACGTCCGACTACGGAAAAACACTTATTTTCAATTTCACGAAAAGACAAAGAATCCAATAAAGGGCAGGATGTCAATGCAAAGCAAGTTCTAACCCCTCTACACAGAGAGTAAAAAACAAAAATTCCAATCATCACTAATTAAGGAAAAAATGGGTGGTCGGACGTACACTTTTTGAGTACGTCCGACCATGTACGTCCGACACGGCATTGAAATGAGTAGGTTTTTGCCAGCCTAAAACACTTAAATTCACACTGTATCCTATCTGTATGATTAAAGAGTGTATTCAAATGTAATATCTCTTAATTACTTAGTGATTCATATCCCTAATTCTAACAAATCATCATAATATGGCTGGACATTCCATAGTCACATTTTTGTATGGGTATTTTACATACTAATACTACACACTATCATGCTGTCATTAAAATATCATAAAAAACATACTTCAGAGGGCTTCAGATGGACCATGTTGTATAATTATTATTTAATTATGACCTCACTTAGGCCATTTAATTAATGTTCTTAGTAGGAAAGAACAACAAACATACATTTTGTGATAAAAAAAATCAACCCTATACTTCAAATTTATAAATACATATAGTTCATGTAGTCCCAACAGTGCATATTCATGTTAGTGAAGATTAATTGTGTTTTTATTTGTATTATACTGCCATAATTTAATGGTACAGTGAAAACATGTTTATATCTACCATTTTAAGACAACATTAGTTACTAATTATGACTTAAAGTGTCTATTTACAGCAAATATTTCAGCAGCAAGTAGGACTTGCATTTGTATAACACATGTACGTCCGACACGGCAGTCCTTGTACGTCCGACATTGTACGTCCGACACGAAAATAAAACGTAAATATTCCATGCTTCGAAGGGAAAATATCAATTTTTTTTTTTATATTTCCCGTCATTTCTAATCTTATCCAAATGGTAATAGATGATTTGGCCCCCAAAAATGATCAACTTCACAGAGTTTTCCAGTTGAAATCCTCATGTCAGAAAAATCATTTTCTCTGAGTACGTCCGACCATGCAGTGTTTTTTTGATCGGTACAAGGTCATTATGGTGGTAAAATCTGAATAAGTCATATTATTATTTTCTACTCATCATTAGCAATCTATTGATCACATAAAATCTTATGATTTACATTTACTTCTCCTTTAGTACCTAATTGAAGTGTGTGAAATGTACGTCCGAATTTATGGAATTGCCCAACAAATGATGACAGAATAAACTTTATTTGATCAAAATAGGTTCAGAGATGGCTGAAATATCCATAAATACATTTTTATTCAAATGTTTTTCACCCGGCCAATCACCGGGGCGGCGATATTTAGACTTTTTAGAAAAATACAAAAAAATCAGAATAGGTTTTTAAAAAGTCATTGGTGATATCTCTATTGAATCATTATTTTAACATTTTGTATGAAAAAAAGGCCAAAACCAATTATCTTTTTTAAATAGCGCCCTCTTGAGTTGTAACGTCTTTTTTTTAAATTAATAATAACAGGAGTTTTACTAAGTGGTTTGAAATTGTGTATAATTATACTTTCGTCTGACAGTCGTCTGACAATCGATTATAAACGAATCTCTCCTAATGGTGCTCCTTTAGCACGGCGCTCTTTGCAGTGTTTCCTTGGTGACCCTGAATAGAATCTTCGCTGTGCTTCGTAGTGCTTCGCAGTGCTCTTCGCAGTGTTTCATAGTGCTTCTTAGTGCTTCGTAGTGCTTCGCGTGTTTTTAGTAGGACCGCTGCTTTTGTACACGGCGGGTCATATACAACCCCATATACAATGTCAATACAAATGTATACCTCCATTATTGTGACGAGCCAAGTGTCGGGCTTCTTGCGACGAGCGAGATAAACCTTCCCTTTTAAACGGCAGTTCCGGGTCTTCTTCGGGCCCCGATTCGTCTGTGAATGCATACTTCTCTTCATCATCCAACAGTTTTCCTTTTCGCCATAATTCTCACCCTTCTCTGCCACAAAAACGTTTCTGGCCCGGAGACCATCCCCTAAATTTGCGTGAATTCAGCCATGTTGTTTATCGAGCGCCTGAGCTGGCAATCCAATTATTAGTCTCATTTGCAGTCGTTTCATCATAATCCGCGCCCAACCGATATCCGATATCGATCTCGCGCAACAGATCGGACTTCTTCTTGCTGTGTGTGGCAAGGGGGGGGGGGGGGGGGGGGGGTCGGGGGTCCATGGGACCAAGCCCCCGAGTAAAGACAATAAGTTACTATTTTCTTAGCGCACATTGCAAGATCATTACGGAGTATAACCATGAATAGGATAAGTCAAGGGACACCCAGACAATCTTTTTATAAGTCAATTTTAGTGGGCAAAGGCGAGAAGTCCTGAATGTAAGGGCCATTAATCGCCGAGCCGCCTTCGAAACAGGGGTCAAAGAAGATATAAAAAGCCAATAATTGCAATACATAGTTCATTTCATGGTTGAATGAAGAGGTTTACAGACGGGTTGTCTCAAAACGGGGGGTCTTATGTAGGAGCGGAGATGTGCCT
>JBAMJV010012019.1:0-25667 GCA_037951105.1 Echinarachnius parma
CCTGTCACCCAAGGACATCAGACGGTACGTCGACCGGTGTGACACATCGGGAGTACAGGGAGAGTACGCGGAGCTGCTACTTAACTTCCTACCGACGAAGGAAGAGGTAAATATCACTTTTAAGCGAACACTAACTCGCTTGGCGAGGTTCCCTTTCTTAGTGAACCCTGACATGGCTTGCAGGTTTCACTATTTAGCGAACCTTGACTTGGCTGTAAAGGTTTATTTAAACATTGTGTGATTTTACAATCTATGCTATTGTGGAAAATAAAATGCATAATTACTGCTGTTATCATCAGGAAATAGTGTACGGTGTTCAATGAGAATGAAGTGGGCTTCTAATTAAGTGATTAGGACAAGGTGATAGGCAGTATGCAGTCAGCCTGTTTACTATATATAATTCCAATTTCCATATAGTTAATACAGGTCCCGCCAGATACCAGTAGGCAATTATGTGTTAATTTCCAACAGACGAAGGACAAGGTAAAAAATTATAATATTTGTGTATTTATGAAAAGTTTATGACGTCGGTTATCAAAGGAAGATGTGAAATAATATCAGTGTATCTCTCAGTTAGAATCATGCCACTAAATGGGACGAGGATGACGTAGTTGAGTACTACTTAAAGTGAGGCCTGTAAAGTGTCAGTCTGTCAGATATTGCCTAAAATGACATTTGAGACTTCAATCCTGTACACAAATCATTGTAAGATACAGGGGCGGATCTATAGCTTTTTGCTAAGGGGGGGGGGGGGGGTTGACCCAATGACGATGCGAAACATCGTCCACGAGCCGCGAAGCGGCGATTTTGTGCTATTTTGAACCCCCGTAAGTGATGTCTTTTTGCTAAGGGGGGGTTTGACCCAATGACGATGCGAAACATCGTCCACGAGCCGCGAAGCGGCGATTTTTTTTTGCTATTTTGAACCCCCGTAAGTGATGTCTCTTTGCTAAGGGGGGGGGGTTGACACAATGACGGTGCGGAGCATCGTCCACGAGCCGCGAAGCGGCGATTTTTTTTTGCTATTTTGAACCCCCGTAAGTGATGTCTTTTTGCTAAGGGGGGGGGGGGTTTGACCCAATGACGAAACATCGTCCACGAGCCGCGAAGCGGCGATTTTTTGCTATTTTGAACCCCCGTAAGTGATGTCTTTTTGCTAAGGGGGGGGGGGGTTGACACAATGACGGTGCGGAGCATCGTCCACGAGCCGCGAAGCGGCGATTTTTTTTGCTATTTTGAACCCCCGTAAGTGATGTTTTCCACATCACATTTCACTTGGCAGCCCAAGGGGGGGGGGGGGGGGGGGGGGGGGGGGTGTTAAACCCCCTACCCCCACCCCCCCCCCCCCCCCCCCGTAGATCCGCCACTGAGATATGTCCGAATGATGTGTGAAAGTTTCATTGAAAAAGAACACTGCTTTCCTGGTTAAAAAAGCGAAAATATGCGTCAGCTTTTACAACGGACGTTTATGAGGTTTATGACCGTTTGTTAACGCTTTTGAGCTGAATGATAGATATCGTCATACTAAAGGGCATTTGAAAAAATTAACCCTATCTTATTATTATCTTACCCTAAGCTAAACAACACGGTAGAAGAGAAACGAGGAAGCTCCAAGTAATTTTCGTAGAGTTAGACACTTTACAGGCCTCACTTTAACCCCTTGACTATGAGATTTTGCATCTCCCCTTTTGAGTTAATACACGCTACACCACGTTACCGTAGTGAATGTGTTAACTTCATATCTACCAGAGATGACGTCATCGCTTTGTCTAAACGCTCTTAAATAAACGAGAACACGTACATCGAAATATTGTATCTTGCTTTACGAAGTAAATTAACTCATCTCTTAATGTGAAATACTGGAAATGAACAGATTATTACGTTTAAATGTTTAATTAAACTTATATACTGTGAATGAGAAAAAGGTTGTTTTGTTGTTGGTAAAGCAGATATCTGACAATGTTATCCAATGTTGGCCTTGTTGACCATCTTACAAAGGTAACAATATATTTCGTACATTTTAACACATGAAGTTATTGTAATGTTGTAATATTTGACAAATTTTACGAGAACTTCATGACATTTTGTTTTTATATTCAACTATACAGCTCAGAGTGTTGGCGGAGAATTCGGAAAAGTATGAAACCATGGGGGAAGCCGAGCAGTTCATGTTTCAGGTAAAGCAACTATTATCCTTTTTTTACAAATTGTTTTCAGGATAATATTCTAGATTTCATTAATTCGGGCCATTTAATTCTAAATCAAAGGGATCTAGTAACTTTGTTGACATGCGCAAAAACTGGCAAATGGTTGATAAAATGTGTATATCTGTGATCCGATATGTCCACTGATCGAGTGATGTGTGAACATTCCATGGTAAATTAAATGAATTTCATATGACCGGGATAATGAGCGAAAAATGCAAAGTGATATTCGCTAACTTATTGCACTGAATGTGTACACACTCAGTTTTAATTATCCAGTATTTAAGTATATACCGTCTGAACACTTCAATCATACATATCGTTATAACGGAATAGAAATTTGGAAAACCGAAAGCTGTTCCATGATTCTATCTTTTGGTTATACAAAATACAATGACGTATGTGAGAACCGCCAGAGTTCCTAGTACGTTTTGAGGATGTTGGCAATGTTGCCAGATCATTTTCACAAGATTTTTACAAGGAAAATATGATAGGATTTAAATGACACGAAGTTGTATATATACTTCATACAAACACTTTAACAATTAAAAATATTTAGTCGTTTGCAAACTATGATGACAATCTACATCAAATATCCAATACCTTTGTTTTAAATGTCATACAAACTATATTATAATCATTAAAAAAAGATTAGGGGAATAAACAATTATTTGTACGATGTCTGCTTTATATATTGTTTGTAGATGGCTCGAGTTGACCGGTACGAGTCCAAGCTGAGGTTAATGACGTTCATGGGCATCTACCACGATCTGGTGGCCACGCTCAAACCGGTACGAATTCAGTCAAATTCACGAATATTATAATTTTCCGCATTTCCCTGTATGAACTCGTGTAGACTCGAACAGGGCCAAACTCGCACATTATTGTGCAAACTCCTAGTATTAATATTGATCGGTAAATGATCCATGATATAGTGGCTACATGCACTCAAACCGGTAAGATTGTCTTAATATGTGCCTTTTATCTGTTTTTGTGTAGATTATGGATATGTATTCTAAGCATATGGATCAATGCTGAGTAAGTGAATTATGTAAACGATCCTTTCATAATTAATTGCAGGGTGAGTTACCAATTAGGTTTGGTGTTATTTTATTCTGTATTTGATATATCCGATGAAATACAATTGCTGTCAACATATTTCATGTATTGATGTATAATTATAGCACATCTACAAATGACTTTCCCCTTCAGGAAATTCAAGCTATTGTCTTTGCTTGCGACTCTATCGTGACGAGCGGAAAACTGAAGAAAATCATGGAGGTGAGTCTACCATACTTTGATAATAATGATTATAATATTCACATTAATAATAATAATAATAATAATAATAAACGTGAGATTCTGACTTTGGTGATTTGAGTGCCTTCAGTCTATTAATAACTTACAGGCCTACATATTTTATAAATATGTATCTTAAATTCATCATTCAAAATGTATGTTTATCAGTTTATTTTGTATGCATTTAACATTGCGTATTTACAAACATTTAATTTATTTTTAATATGTTATTGTTGTTAATGATGATTTAAGCGTAGTGTCATGCAAGTATTCAAAGTCGCCTTCGACCTTATAGAAAGAAACTGAATCATGATTCTCGCTTTATGGCATCTTTTTCTTCTTTTTTGTAACCATTTGAGAAATTACATAATGACAATATTGCATGATAAAAAATGAAATGTGTTTTATTTGTAATTATTACCCAGATCATCCTTGCATTCGGTAACTTCATGAACTGTGCGAAGAGAGGGGCAGCGACTGGCTACAAGCTCGAATCGTTACAACGCGTAAGTATAATATTATTGTGATAATATTAGCACGCCTATACATTCTGTAAATTTTTCTACTCGCAAATAGCGCCTAAGTACCTTTAAATCTACCGTCAATAGCGCATATCTATATGATGTAGCCTCTACCTTTAAATCTATTTTCAAACTCGAATAGTTACAAAGGGTAAAGTAATTGTATTTTGAGTTTTAATATTGTCAGGCCTATATAATGTTACGTTGTATACTTGCATAATTAAAGCGCCTATACAACAGTATACTTCGGTCGACCAGGGTTACCCTGATCACAAAAAACGTTAGCTAGTACTAATATATTTTCTGTAAATATAATTACTTCCTCAAGAAACCAAGTAATATTGATATCGATGTAAAAAATATTTATATTCACATTTAATTAAATAATTATTTAAGCGCAGTAGAGTATATATTTATAGTAGCTGCACTATATAAATGTTCATATTATTATTATTATTATTATTTCTTGACCATGATTATAGTTGACTTTCGTGAAATCCACGGACAGGAGTCACAACCTGCTCAACTACCTGGTGGCCACTGTTGACCAGTGCTACCCAGAGCTCAAAACCTGGCATGCTGACCTCAAGTTCCATGATCTCAAATCAGGTACTATAAACGCTCTTGATTCTTTAGGTTGTCTACTCTCTTTAAGGTTTATCGTTGTGCCCACGAATGTTTTGGGGCTTTTCGATTTATCTTCAAAATGAATAATATGAAAACTGACCAAGTTTTAATCTTTAAACAAAATGACATTGACAAAAAAATGATTTGTTAATACGTGTTCCATGCAACTTCATTAATCAGGTTTCCCCCCTTTTTCACTTCGGATAGCATCTCTTGAACCCCTTCCAATGGATTTTAGCTAACCTTGAGCTGAACAAATTTGAGACAAAACCAAAATGAGAGAAAAACAAATAATCTTTTAATACATTCTCCATGCTATTAATTGTATTATTTCCTCCCCTTTTTGTTACTTCTGCCAGCATTTCTGGAAGCCCTCACCACGGACATTCAGGGATTGCGCAAGGGTCTGGAACTGACCAAGTTCGAACAAAAAAAGAGAGCAAATTTATTCAGTACAGTTTTGTTATTTTGGGTATTCTAATCTACTATTTTCCTGTTTTGTTTTGTTTTCTTTGTGTTCCTTCTGGTAGCATCTCTGGAGGCCCTCACTATGGACATCCAAGGACTGCGCAAAGGCCTGGAGCTGACCACGTTTGAACAGAAATAAGAGAACATTGATTAAAATGTTGATATTATTTATTGGCAATTTATTGAATTATCTCCTCCCTTTTTGTTTTACTTTTTCTAGCATCTCTGGAAGCTCCTGGACAGCCAGGGACTGCGCACGGGAGCTGCCCAAGTTTGAACGAGAGAGAACATTAATGTTGATGTCATTATAATATTTCTATTTTGTCATTACTTCTGCCAGCATCTCTGGAATCCCTCACCATGGACATCCATGGACTGCGTAAGGGTCTGGAGCTGACCAAGTTTGAGCGGGAGAGGCAGATGGACAACCCCATCATAGGAATATCCTTTATCTACACCTTTACTTTCAGTTAATTGCTTCATTTTTAATGATTCTCTCATTATACCATAACACCAATTAGGGGAGTATAATATGAACTGGTCGAAAAACAAAAACTGCAAAACTTTTTGTTACACCATGTATGCTGTTATGTCAAAATACAACCGTTTTATTTATCAACAATCCAACAGTGTACCAAAACTTTATTAAGATTCTAGTACTATTACCATATTAACATTCTCTGTAAATTACTAGTATTGAGCTAGTAGGCTAATTTAGATACAAATGAATGAATCGTACAATCCTGAGTAAATATAAATAAAGGGGTAAATATTTCTTGAATTCTTATTGATTATTTCACCAGCCGATATAATTCATACAGAAGCAGCAGTATATTGGAATATTTGTCAACAAAATAAATAGTATCGGAAATAATATCGCTAGTGATATTCGTTTGTCTCGCAATGTATGGTCAAACTAGGAATCTAAAAGATCATGACGTTTCGTATGCCGCTGCAATACTTTGTCAAATGATATAATCTAATGTAGACAATCGGTTTTTTAAATAAATAGTGCAATATATACTTCGTTTATACAGGGCTCCCAAACTTTAAAAATGATTATCTCTGAAATACAAAAGTAATTTAGCCCCTTCTTTTTCTCAGCATACGATTTTATATAATATTGTATAGTATATAATTTCCTTGACTGCTAAGTTCACCAGTTCTACTTGGATGCGGCAGACACCATCCACGCCCTGTCCGAGGGATTTAAGAAGATGGAGGAGATATACCATTACACGTGTGGCATGTTTGGTGAAAACCCGCAGTATATTGAGCCCGCTAACTTCTTCCAACTCTTCAAGGCGTTCAAATACCAGTATCTGGTAAGTTAATATCCGATGAAGATGATGAATGATGATGGGGATGATGATGATGATAATGATGGTGATGATGATGATGATGATGATGGATGATGATGATGGTGGATAACGATGAATGATGATGATGATGATGATGATGGTGGATAACGATGAAGAAGATGATGATGATGATAATGATGATGACGATTATGTTGATGATAGTGTTAGAGATATACCATTACACGGGCATGTTTGGTGAAAACCCGCAGTATATCGAGCCCGCTAACTTCTTCCAACTCTTCAAGGCATTTAAATACCAGTATCTGGTAAGTGATAGCCAATTATGATGGTGAAGATGATGATGATGGTGATGGTGATGATGATGATGGTGAGGGTGATGAAGATAATGAAGATGATGATGATGATGATGATGATGATGGGGATGATCATGATGATAATGATGGTGATGGCGATGATAATGATGATGATGAAGATAATGAAGATGATGATGGGGATGATGATGATGATAATGATGGTGATGATGATGATAATGATGATGGTAATGAAGATGATGATGATAGTGATGATGATGATGATGATGATGATGATGATGATGATGATGAATATTCCATCGATCTTAAGTGGAATTAATCGCGGACCAAGTTATAAGTATAAAAACAAAATACTCTTGAAATAAAATAATAACAACTTGTGCATTTTTGTTTAAATACTGTTACTCATCCTGTCAGCACGGTCAGAAAGATAACGAGGTTGTTTGTTTCTAATTATATCTATTTTCCATCTCATATTGTGTCTCTTTCTATCCGAAGGCCGCAGAACAAGAGAACAAGGCAAACCCTCTGGACGTGACCCCAACGAGGAAACCCGGCAAGAGGAACAGCCCCTTCAACTCCATGCAATACGCGCTTCCCCACGACCTCCCCGCATCGGGGATATCGGGGCGGCTAGGGCTTTTCCGACGCTCTATCAGCTCAGACACGAGTCCACGTAAGGGGGCGTCAACGACGACGTCTTCGTCGAGTTCAAGGAGGGACTCGCCGACATCGTCCGACTCCGGCATCGCGTCGGTTAGCTCCGCAGACAGCGGTTCGGCGCAGAGCATACCTTATGTGTCAACAGACGGGCCGGGCTCGGGGTCGCTAGGCGGGGTGACGCTCACAGCGAACGGGACTCCGCACACGGGAGCGCAAGACGGGAACGCGAACTTCTGGGGACTCTTTAGCGGCATGAAAATGAAATAAAAATATTACAATATATCTTCGTATGTCATCATCGAGCAAAAGTATTCTTTTCCGAGAATTTGAAAGTGATGTGTATAAACTAGACACTTTCCGCTGCATGAAATGAACTTGATTACATGTATATTAATACTTCTTGGCACTTGTTATCGCGGTGAACAATAATATTTTTGGTTTCTTGATTGTGTGGAGTTGTGGACAACGACTCCGCTCCCGTTCTCTGACGATGCGAGTTGGGTACAGACTCCAGTTCACTATCATGGAACCCCCTAGAACCCTGTTTGATTTTAGCTGACATGCGTTCTCGGCATATTCACCGCTATTCCACACACGTTGATGCAGTGATGACGTCATACATGAGAATCGGGGTGGGATCGGAGTACGGGTTTTGTGCTGAACGTACAGAGAACGAGTGGACCGAACGCATGCGCAATTAGTCTGAATGACGTCACCGTGCTTCCGTCGTCTTTGTGGACGTGAAAATCGAAAGACCCCTATTAACAACGGGAGGACCAACCAGGAAATTATGACTGTGTTCATATCTTATGGGGATAACGATTGAAGAAATATAAATGAAAGGTGGCTCCACTTCGCACATCTTGCGAATGCCTGCACACGATGCGAAACTGACACATTTTGTCTGTGTCATGCACTGTGGGCACAAACTAGTCTATTTTTTAAAATCAATGTTTGGAATTCCCTCAGTCTGTATCCGCACTCACGAATATATGGAAGTATTCCCTTTTCAAGAATTAAAAGTGATGTAGAATCAGACACTTTTTAGCGGCATGGAATTAACTATAATACTTCTTGGCAGTTGTTATCGGCGTACAAATATTGTATTCATAAGTGAACAACTTAGACGACCAACCAAGAAATTATGTGTTCATATCTTACAGAGATAACGTTTGAATGAATATGAATGAAAGGTGGCTCGGTTTCGCACAGTGCCATATTGCGAATGCCTTGCATACAGTGCGAAATACACACTGACACGGTGGTATGCAGTTCACACAAAGTATTATAGCCTACGCAAGTTACCAATGTTCGGATTGCCCTCTGTACATCAGCATGAAAGTATTCCCGTTTTCAAAGATTGAAAGTGAGGTATAAACACGACACTTTCCAGCGGCATGAAATTAACTGTATTACTTCTTGTTGGAATACTGTTACTACCATCGGCGTAAACAATATTGTATTCATACGTGAACCACTGGACGACCAACCAAGAAATTATTTGTTCATATCTTACAGAGATAACGTTTGAATGAATATAAATGAAAGGTGGCTCGGTTTCGCACAGTGCCATATTGCGAATGCCTGGCAATATAGTGCGAAATATATACATGGCATCGGTGTTATGCAGTGCGCACAAGCACAACCGTATAGCCTCTTGAGTTAAGAATGTTCGGACGCCCTCTATCCATCCCAACGCATGGCAACCTTTTAAATAGTCAGCAAAATCCAACTCGGTATGGATTCTCCTTTAATTATTATGACGTAAGAGTATGTGAATAATTGAACCAGACAGTCTTCGTGAAACAACCCTCGAAACATTGGCTGATTTTTCGGACCACCTTTTAAAGTGAACGGATTGCATAGAGTTGTTATAGGAAACAACTATTTGTGTTTATAGGCAGAGTGGAAGGCGGAAAACATGCAGGCGTTCATTGTGGAAACACGCTAACGTCTGATCTGGACACTTTCAACGGCATGATAAAGTGAACAATATTATAACAAACCTGGAAGATTAGGGTTTTGATGTCTTAAAATATGGATCATAAGTATTGCCTTGCTTTGGATTCGCAGACTGAGATTAATATTGGTAGATTTTTTTAAATGGGGAGAGGTGCAGCTCGATACAGAAACGTGTTTTTCCGCAATTCCAGAGTTAGGGAATTAAATGAATAAGTCCCATTTAATTTAAGTACCAGGGTATATGAACACAATCATCATGACTTTAATGTGTTCCTTGTCTCTTCATCCTAAGAGGACATACTTAATAACGATCAACCATCTTCTGGTATTACTGTTAAATTATGAATTTTTATGGTAATATTGCTTTTTCAAAAATGTATGTTGTTATTATTACAATATTCATTCATGGCAGTTGTTATTATACTCACAAGCAAATATAAATTATGGGAAACAATCTGTTGATTGGCACCGTCGCTCGCATTCATGAAATGTAAATGTTATCAACTTCTTATTACGTGTCACTATATTTTTGCGTGATATGTTATAATGGTCATGATATGACTGTATATAGGTTCCTTTTTTCAATGTGAATATATTAGTTCATAAAAAATACACATAATATAGTCAAGACGGCTCAATAATCATAGTATTTGAGCTATATCTCGGCTGTATTTACTAATGTGCAACAGCAACAAATAATATTGCTCTGTATATAATGATTACGTAAATGTATATTAATATCTGTGTACAGAAATATTATGATATCATAAAAGAGATAGATGAAGATTATTGTATTATTTATGTTCAAAATTATTGACCAGCCTTTTTGTGTTATATACACTAAACATTATGCATTGCGGGACAATGTTAATTAACAAGGGGGTGTTTCACGTCGATAATAAGTTGAACTTAAATTCTAAGTTGAACTTAAATTCCAAGTTGAACTTAAATTCCAAGTTGAACTTAAATTCCAAGTTGAACTTAAATTCCAAGTTGAACTTAAATTCTAAGTTGAACTTTAAATTATGGTAGGCCATTTGTAGGCTCTGAATGAAACATATTAAAAAACAAACAAATTCAATTATTTGAGACTTCTAACATGAATTGTATCAATAACTTCAAGGCTCATTGATAATAAAAAAAACAATATTTCTGTTTTTTATCAAAATGTATGCCTTTTGAAAAGAAATCTTTCAACAATTATACAAATAGACTAACGGCTTTCCATAAATGTTAGGTCCAACTTAAGAGTTAAGTTCAACTTTTAATCTTCGTAAAACACCCCAATTATGAATATTATTACAATCAACAGAAGAACAATCATTGTTTGTATCTAATCACTTTCGTTAAATTATTTGTTTTTTCTTCATACAAACTTGAAATGGTCATGTACGTACAAAGAATTAGTGTGGTGATTATTGTTATTATTTCAATAGACTGACCTAACATTAATGACACTTCAGTTGTGGTAATATCTCGCTTTATAGAGCAGTAATACCTCAATTATTAGCAGTTACGAATTCATAATTCAAAAATATGTTCTGTTACAATTAAGATAATGCTGTTTAATTTAAACATTATTTCGCATAACAGTACAGTAAAATTGAACGATTCATGTCTTCCGTTGGTGTTATGACTTATGACCGTATAATTGCTTGAAATTCGCTGAGAAAATAACAGTAACTTATCTGATAATGAACATAATAACTTGATTTTGCTTCCGTGCAATTTTACACTGTATAACAACGTAGCTATTTATAACGATTATTGTGGTAAAACATATTTTTTTCATCAGAAATGCACAATTTAATTAGAGTAGGAAATTGTAATTTATAATCATATGTATGAAAATGCGTATATTGCTATTGTCTTTTCTCTGAATATTTGATGTTAAAGGGGACCACCAGGCAAAGAACAACACATAATTATATGTTTTGGTACCGTTTTGTGATATCAAATAGATACCCAACATTTTGCAAAGGGTTGTGTAATTCATAAACAAAGCAATTAATTTCCACCACTTACGGAACCACTATTTTCTGGTTCCGTACGGGCCAAACATTTGCGAGTGCGCCAATGCTATTCACGCGTACGTTTGGAGACAATAGAATCCCGGGCAATTCGTTCGCTCTGGACCTATGAACGCAGACCTATGAACGCATGCTTTAGAATGGTGATGCGTTTTCCAATTATATATTTTTTGTCTGGAAACATATTTTTGTGAACTTGTTGATGGAATGGAATACTAAAGATGTTACCTTTCCATTTATAAGAATACTATTTTTGGGTGGTGGTACCCTTTAAATCTTTGACCAATTAACCGTTGCTACTGATGACTGTGTTCACATGTACCCCCCCCCCCCCCCCCCCCCCCACTCCTGCATCCTGGAGAACGTTACTTTATTGGTGTAATAGCTTTTATCATGTTTCATCATGCTTCTAGATTCTTGTATTTTCGTTATCACAAACCACTGATCATTTCTTTATAGTTTTAGTTTGTCGGATACATTAAGGAATGGGCTGAAATCTGCATGCTGAATTATTGCATATAGGTGGTGGTAATTTTGATAGTGTACTGGGAAGGGCATGTACATGTATTGGGCATATACCTTTGTAGACAGAAAAATCCACCTCGTTCTGGAGGGGTCCTTCAATATTATACAACAAACGGGGAGAAGGACTGATTTATTGGTCTAATACCTTTGCAGACATCGGGAAAGCTAATTCAATAGAACATATTCCATTTTAACCACATTGTCTCAACGTTTCCCCGTGTACTAGACAGAAAAATCCATCTCGTTCTAGAAGGGTCCTTTAATATTATGACGTCATGCTATCCCCTCCATCTCGATCGGGTGAGCAAACAAAAATTGTCAAAGAACCCTGTATATATGAGCAACATCAACGTTCATGTATCAATTTACTCTTGTTTTTTCTAAATGATGTACATGTATTAATAGAAGAAAATATTTATTGTGAAAAGGAAGAAAAACAAAATGCGCAACTGCAAAATCATAAAATCATTGGTTAAAATAGCATTTGTGAATGACTTGCACGGGTATCATTGACGAGACAGGAGGGGGAAATGGGAGAAAGGAAGAGAGAGAGAGAGATGACGATGGTGATGATGATGGTGATGATGATGATAGTGATGATGGTGGTGGTGGTGTTGATGATGATGATGATGGTGATGGTGATGGTGGTGGTGGTGATGGTGGCGATGGTGATAATTATGACGACGATGATGGTGGTGATTATGTTAATTATGACGATGACGATGAACAACTACAGCAGAACCTCGTTATAATGTATCTTATATCAAGAGAAAGACAATAATATAAAGAGCTGGGATCAGCAAAATTAGCTTGTTAAGGTTAGGGTTAGAAATACAGTCAAACCTGTCTATAGCAGCCAACCTGCCTAGTATAGTGACCACTAAAAGTGATCCCCTGGAGAAGAAATAACGTTCTTGAACCTGTCTATTAAGGCAACCAAACTACTTTTGTTTCCCTTTGGTCACTGTATACATAATTATGTGCTCTCTTAAAGGGATAGTTGAGTTCTGGTAAGGAGAGTACAGTTTTAGTGAAACTGAATTTTAGTAACCAAAACCTGCATCATAACAAACTAATAGTTATAACTAGAAAGGAACACAAAATTACAAATGACGTAGTAAAGATCATTTTTTTTTTTTTTTTTTTCAATGATATTTATTTTATTCATTGCTCAAAACAAAATAACAATAACAAACAATAAGAGAAATCAGTACATATAATATAATCAGTATGTTAACGTATTTTCACATCTTAACATAAACATGTAAAATATCATTTTAAATTTACATCTAAATAATACAAACAAAATTGTATTGTTGTACATCAAATAAAGCAGAGCATGAACATAAAAAAAAAGGGGGAAAAGAGGGAAAAAAAAACTCTTTTCCCCTCAAAGAACACACCTATACAAGTGCTTACATACACACACACACACACGCGTGCACACACCCACACACCCATCCACAGAAAACATGCCTACATCTGGTGAGAATCTCGACCCTTATGTCCGCCTTATTAATTGTATTGCTTCTGTTTGCCTTCCTTATTCTAAATTGTCCCACTTTCTAAAATGATACGTTAGTGTACCACGGTCCCCAGCTAAATTCTTCTCCTCCTTTCTATTTTCTAATAATCTTTTCTTTATCTCCAAAGCAGTTGGTGGTTTATTTCTATTTGTACTATCTATAAATATCATGTATTTTACCAAAATTATTATATGATTTAATAACTGTTCTTTCCCTATATTTAACTCAACTATTCCTACGTGGATATCTTTCCAATTTATATTTCTAATCTCTACGAAATTAAATAAATTTCCACACGCTTCCCAAATTGGTTTTACTTTCTCACAAAGAAAAAACAAATGCTCGTAAGTTTCTTCATATTTACCACAAAAAGAACATAAATTACTATCAACCATTTTAAATGTATATAAATGTAATTTAGTATATATAATATTATAAAGCATTTTAAATTGAAATTCTCGAAGCTTACTATTCAAAGTGCATTTTCTAAGTCTTAAGAATATTAATTGTATGTCTTTCCCATTAATATTATAAATCTGCTCTAAATTTCGTTCTGCATATGATTTTTCTACTTTTTTACTCAATAAAAAAGTATATATCATTTTTGAAGTAACCTTATCTAACATATATACCTTGTCAAAAATTAAAAGGTTCATATCTAATTCCCTATCTATATTTAAGTGAATATTTTTATTCAAAAATTGTTTCCATGAAGGGGGAATGCCAAGAAAAATACGTTGTATTTCCATAATCTCTAAACTATTTAAACCTTTTCTTTGAAATTCCTCATTTGATTTGATATTGCCTTCCCCATCAACAATATGATGCAACCTATAAATATTCTTTTTAAATAACTGTTCATTGAAAGGAACATGTCCATCAATAAAAACAAATCTATTATTATAAATAATTTCATTCCTTTTAGAAATATTTTCTTTTAACAAAAATGTTTTTGTGGCAATCCAAGCGTCCAACATGTCTCTATAAAAAGCTGGTAATGCTAATTTAAAAATATCTATGATTGCATTATTATTATAAAATATCAAAGTTCCACCAAAATCTTTAGTTAAATAATTAAAATATTGCTTCCATCCCATATTTGCATCCCCCGTTAAAAGTCTCTTTACCCACATAATCCTCTGCACTAAAATGAATAAATGGAAGTCAGTTAATCTTAGCCCACCTCTACAATAATCCAAGAACATTACATTACGCTTAATCTTATCTTTTCCATTCCACAAAAAGTCAAAAACCAATTTATCCAAATCTTGAAATACCCAATTCGGTACTGGTGTCAGTGCCGACACATAAATTAATTTTGACAAAATAAACGTTTTTATCAATTGAATTTTTCCCATTAAAGTTAAATCTCTTTGTTTCCACCACGATAGCAACTTTTTAATTTTACTCAAAATTTCCTTATAATTTGTCCTTTCCTGAACTTCAACATCTAAAGAAAAATAAATACCCAAAATCTTCACTATTTGTACTATTTTACCAAATGGAAGAGCAATATCTTTATTTTGAGAAGGGCCTAACAATAATATGAAAGTTTTTTCTTTATTAATTTTTAATCCAGAATTTCTAGCAAAACTTTCAAACAATTTCTCCACCCTTTTAAATGATTTGGAGTCCCGAATAAAAAGAGTCATATCGTCTGCATAAAGAATTTGTTTTATTTGTACGTTATTGAACGTGAATCCTTGAATTTGAGGGTCTTTATATATTGAACGAACTAAAATTTCAATACAAAGTATAAACAAATATGGGGACAGGGGGTCCCCCTGCCTTACACCCCTCTTAATATTAAAGTATCCAGTAGATGCGCCCCCATTAAAAACACAACTTTGAGCATTATTATAAATAGTCTCCACCCATCTACAAAATGACGGTCCAAAACCAAATGTAATTAAAACCTTCTGCAAAAAAGTATGTGAAACTGAATCGAAAGCCTTTTCAAAATCAATTATCATCATATATCCAGGTATTTTATTGACTGATGTATGATGAATTATATCATCTATCATTCTTATTGCTTCACCTATATTTCGATCTTTTAAATATCCCACCTGGTTGACAGAAATTATTTCATTTAAAACTTTTTTAATCCTTATTGAAAGCACTTTAGTTAAAATTTTGTAATCTACATTTAATAAGGATATTGGTCTATAATTTTTTATAAATAGGGGTTTTTTCCTTCTTTATAGATTAAACTTATAACTGCCTGTTTTTGTGACGAAGATAATTCCTTTTTTTCGAAAGCTAAATTTAAAGAGTTTACTACCAAATTTCCTATTAGTGGCCAAAACTGTATATAAAATTCCACACTTAAACCATCGTTCCCCGGTGATTTATTACATGCCATTTCTTTTATAGCTGCCAAACATTCTCCGTTAGTTATTTTTCCTTCACACAATAAACTCGAATCTAAATTTAATTTTGGCAAGTCCTGAAAAAAATCATCCACAAAGTAAATTTCCTCCTCTAATTGAGCATATAGCTTACTATAAAACATAGATATTTCTTGCATAATATTTTTTTGATCAAAACAAATATTTTCATTTATATAAAGTTTACTAATTAATGTTTTCTTTTGATTAGACTTCATTAATTGAGTAAAATATCCAGTGTCTCTTTCTCCACATTCATAGTGTGAAGCTCTAGAGCGAATTTTAATACCTTCATTAATATAATTATAACAATCCTGTAATTCTTTTTTTTTCCGTTCCAAGTCATCAACTTTTCCCTGGTCTATCCCATTCAACAATTCATTTTCCAACTTAAAAATATCCTCTTCCAAATTTGCAATTTTTTGTTTTCGTTGTTTTGCCTTTTCTTTTGAATATTTTCTACTAACATTTCTAATTTTCATTTTCAAAAAATCCCATAAAACTCTTTTATCTTCTATTTCTATTTGAAATTCATATTTTAATTGAATAATTTCCTCTTTAATACAATTAATATATTCAATATCTTGACATAAACTATTATTCAATTTCCAATAGGATCCTTGAAACTTAAATGAATTAATTAACTTATCATAAAATTGCAGCTGAATGGCTGAATGATCCGGAGCCATAGAAGGAATTATATCACACTTAAAAACTACCTGTTCTATTTGCTTAGAAACCAACCAATAATCTAATCTACTTTGCATAAATGGATTAATTTGCCTATACGTAAACTGTTTCTTTAATCCATGTCGTACCCTCCAAATATCCAGCAATTCAAATCTATCTAAAAATTGTTCAAATAGAATATTAAATCTAGACTGAACGTTGTGTCTACTATTTCCAAAATAATCTAAATCTTTATTTAAAATAATATTAAAATCTCCTCCAATAATTATTGCATTATTTTCTTTATTAATGTTCCTTATTAATTTTTCAAAATTTACTAAAAAATCAATCTTCTCTAATTCTCTTCCTCTTACTGGCAAATAAACATTAGCAATTATCAATTTCATCCCCTGAATGATGCATTCCATTATAACATATCTACCATTATCATCTGAAATAACATTTAAAACCTGAATATCTAATTTATAGTCTATCAAAATAAGCACCCCTTTACTATGGTTTGTCCCATGACTAAAATATGAACTCCCATTCCATGGCAATTTCCAAGTCTCCTCAACTTCAATTGTACTGTATGTTTCTTGTAAAAAAACAATATCTACTCCTTTATCTTTACACCATATACAAATTTTTTCCCTCTTTGATTTTTCTCGGATTCCATTAACATTCAAAGAAAGAAAATTACACCTAATATAACTATCTTTACCCTCCATAACTAAATATTAACATACAAATATTCATGCATTCTTTTCTCCATATATAAAATTCTAAGACACGGGCTAACAAGAGCAGGCTCAAAAATATAGAAATTACTCCAAAAGCTGACATATTGGTCGAGGTCCCCAACAACATAGGCAATGCAATCAACATTCACACACACCACACACAACAGACACAGTAACTGAACTAAACTAAATTGTAAGATATATACACTAAACATTGCTCCTCGTTGAGGTTTCTACGACAAAAGAAATAAAAAAGTGAACCAAACACCAACAAAAACAAAAAAACATTTCCGCTACTCCCCCCCCCCCCCCCCCCTCCCCCTCCTCGATCCCCAACCCACCCCGCCCACTCCCCAGCCAGACCAGTCCTATATATTCCAACACGGCTCCTAGCCTGTACGAGGCAAACTACCTACGTACTTATTATCAACCATAACATACTTATACCAACACTGTCTTAACAAAACATCAATATAACCTTTACCCGTTACGTAACATTCAATAGCTAATACGCAAGGCTATCCACGGAGAAAAAAAAAAAAAAAAAAAAAAAAATCCCAAATCTTGTGAGGATTTACTCACAATAGCATCACATGTCCAAATACCATCCTAACATACATTTTTTCAATTTCAAAAGCATGACAGTAAAAACCTTTACCCGTTAAAGGCCTGGTCACAAAAGACGCGACCCCGCTCGACCAAACCCACGAATGCGGCACGCATCGGCCCGAATCCATGGCAAGCCGCCTTAATCCGGACGCAGAGCGGTCAATTGCCATACAAATGTGCACGCACGCTAAGCGAAGCGCATAGAACACAATAATTTCCTGCCACGGATTCGCACCATTGCGCACGGCACTGGCGGGCACAGCCGCGCGGAATCGCGCCCAATGCGACCACCCCTTATTAGTAACGTTCCATAGCTATTACGCAAGACTATGCACACGAAAACCCTGTGACCCTACCTCCCCCAGTCATAAACAATGCAGAGTAGAATGCAACTTCATCCGAATCTCATGAGGATTTGCTCACAATAGCATCTCATATACAAATACCATCTTACCGACCTACTTTCAATTTAATAAAAGCCCAACTTATCTATTTTCATCCCCATAGTATTATAATCTGCTAGACAGACCCAAAGTGTATAAACCGTAACCCGAAACAAAATAACTTGTCTTTTAATGAAGAACTCGGCTCCAATAAAGGAAAAGACGCCAAATCCACCTTCCTTGAAAAATTGAGTTGACGATATCAATACCTAAATAAACTACGTAATTATCTAAAATTAAAAAAAAAAAAAAAAAAAAAAAAAAAAAAAAAAAAAAAAAAAAATTGTAGGCCAAATTACACAGCCAAAATCAAATTTTGGAAAGTTCCATTTTCACAAACCCAAAAGCATGTTAGAGAAAGTGAAATTAGCGTCTTCCGGAGGTAAGTTCTTAAAATACATTTTAATTATTTCAATCATTTCATGCCCTCCAAATTTCCACTATCACATAGAAGAAGGAAAAAAAATACATCCTGGCATATACCAGGCAGTACTCCCATAATTCGAGGTTGGGCACCAACTATCATTTTTTTTCTTTTCCTCTCCCTTCTCCTTCCTTACAAAGTATTTTTTTTAAAATAACGTTTTATTCTATTACTCACTTTACCCTGACAGCCGACTGACGTCTAAATTAGACGTAAGAAAGACGTCACCATGACTATGCCTTTTAAAAAAAAAAATGAACATAATAATTTATATCATATAGAAGACGTCTTTTTAAAGACCAATTTTCACAATTAACTTTTTCCGTAAAGAAGTCACAAAAACAACAATTTACAACGTCCTTAAAACAATGTACATGACAAAAATAAACGTCATTTCTTACAAAGCATTTGCTGTCAGGGTAGTTCTATCACAACACAAAACAGTTTACGGTATATATACGGTAACAAAAAACAAACAAAACAAAACAAAACAAAAAAAAAAAAAAAAAAAACGGTCACGCTCACAGTTTGCATCAACCCAGTTGAGGTCATGGAACCAGGTCAAAACCTCAGAACTTGCAAAGGAACATTGTCAAACCCATCTATCAACGCCCGATTACTCAATACTAACTCATAACAACAAAACATTAGACCTGACTGTCCGCGGTCACCCTTTTGTGTCGGTGCACCCACTGATCCGATCCCTTGTAAGGAATAAATCCCAGTAAAGTTGCTATTCACTCTCTAAAACTAAATGCAACACTAAATAAAATCAATGGACGCCAAGTCAAAAAAGGCCGAGTCTAAAAGTAAGGTTTTTTCTCTCTTTTTTAAAATTACCAATAGCCAACCTTTCTCTAATTAAAACCTAATCAAACCCAACACAGGAATCCCGACCGCATCCCTCTACATTGTCCGAAGCTTTAATCCAGTTCCACTCACAAGCGACCGAGCCACTACGGGGCAAAAAAAGAAAAAAAAAAAAAAAAAAAAAAAAAAAAAAAAACGTTCCCTGCAACATCTAGTACAGTGTCTAGTCATTATAGTCATTTTTTAGTTTCCCTTTACTGCCAAGTTCAACAACTGTCAAAACAACAAACTTGTTGTCAAAACAACAACAACAACAACAAAAAAATTCAAAATGATTTGTCTATAATTAAAGTATCAAATTAAAGCTATCGCATCACCTGCAGGCAATTACATGTATAATAGTAAAGTCATCATGGTCATTGAACGATTTTTCCTTTACTATAAAGTTCAATGCTAGCAACATACAAACCTTGCTTTTCTTTAAAAGCTACTCTAGATTATTTTCTAGAGTTATTTAAGTGTCAAGTGAAAGCTATTAACTTTTTTTCTTTTACTTTTTTCTTTTCTATCAAGTTCAATACAATCAAAAATATAAAAAAAAACTTGCTTTTCTTTAAATGCTTTTCCAAATTGTTTTCTATAATTGAAGTGTCAAATGAAAGCTATCACGTACCTGCAGACAAATATACTTGTCACCCAGGCATTGCCGCTCCATTGCTTCCAGTCGAGTCCCTTATCCATTACATGTCCCTGGCTATCGTTCCTTCTCCATGCAATGCTGCTATCTCTGCTAAAGCCACTAGCTGTCGCTGTCGCTACCGCTACCGCCATACCGCTACGCTACCGCTACGCTACCGCTAACTTTCTCTTCTCACATGCTGCTAACTCCGCTAACGCGAGATTCTCCTTCTTGAATCATCCCCGCTACTTCAGGCTCTCCTCGTGGTTGGCTTAGGTTCCTTCTGCCCAAATCGCGTGATGTTGCTTTATGTTGAGCTGCTGCTATATCCCCGCTCCGCCGATACCGCTATCGACCACCATCGCTGGCTTGAAGCTCTCCGCAGCGTCTGCCTTTCGGTTGCTTGAAATGTGTGAGTCGCTCGGATAATTGCGAGTAGCTCTCCTCCTCTGCTCCCGTACATCGTCCGCAGCCTCGTCGCGATCGGTGCCAGAAAAACCTCCTGCTTCTTGTCGAATCACCTCCCTAGGCCCTGCTGATCCGCCTTGTTCCGCCGTCGTAATCTCGTTCAGAAATCGTTGCTGGTCCTTCTGTGGTATCCATATGCGATTTACCATTAGCTTGGTCGGGTCCGAACGTGAGAAGTATGCCAGCTTACCTGCCCGTCTTGCAGCTTTAAAAGCCGGCATTTGCATATTTCTCACTTCCCTCACTTGCTTTGGTAGATCCACCGACACGTACTTCTTTGTCCCTTTCAAATTTCGCGCGTGATTCAAAACCACCGTGGCATCTGGATATCGAAGAAATCGAGCCTTAATTGGGCGTGGGTTCGATTTTGACGGGATACGGTGGAGTCGCTGAAACTCGATATCTTTCACTCTTTCTTCGGGTAGTTTTAAGTCATGTACAAAGAAATCCCTCACCACCATTTCCGTGTCTTCATTATCCTTTTCTTCCAGCCCTATGAAAAGCAAATTCTCCCTTGCAATATATGTTTCCAGCTGATTTATTCTGTCCTGTAGCTTCACCTCCTTTTCATCAACTTTCCTTTCTACGTGTGAGATCTTTGCTTTCAAAGTTTCCGTTTCTGCTCCCTGAAATGTAGCTGCTTCTTGTAGATCTTTAATATTTCCGTCAAGCCGTTTCAGATGCTCACTCAGATTCAATTCCAGGGTAGAAAACCGTTCTTCTATTTTTGCTAACTGATTGTCTAGCATTTTCCTCATTGCAGGGAGTAAATTTGACTCAGGGCTGGGAGGCGAATCGGGTTTGTGTCTCTTTGCACTATTATTGCTGCTTTTTGCACCGATTGCTGTAGTCCGCAAGCCGTGAGACATGGCGTTAGCTGATTGGCTGTACCGTGGGCGGAGGGGATTCGGCGGGAAGAGGGGAAGAGGGGAGCGCGAAAAAAAAGACGTGTTCACTCGGCGACAGTCATCGATCATGTTATCATTCAAAAAGAGCCGTTAAAACGTAAGAGGGCGCTCTCTAAACACTCATCGGTTTCAACCATTTTGAATAAAATATTGTGCATGTGATGCTTTGTTGAAATAGTGATTAGATAGAGAAATAACCAACAACTATTTAAATACCTATTTTGTAACTTTTTTGAAAAGAGGAAGCATTTTTTTGAATTTTTAACGGCTGGTTCAAAATTCTCTAATAAACCCGGGGCCCCGGGTTTATTACAAATTGTTATATTTATGGATATTTCAGCCGTTTCTGAACCGATTTTTATCAAACAAAGATGATGTTATTGTTTAAATATTATGCTCTTTCAAATTTTACACTCAGTTTTTCATTACCTCACAAACCAATTAAGTAGTCTAGCGCCCTCTCTACCAAAACTCAACTTTCCCTTTAAATCTGGTAATAATGTGATCAATTGTAATTGGAAACTTAGTACAGTTGAACTTCGTTAACAAAGATCTGGGCCCCGTTGCAGAAAGAGATACAATCGATTGTAAGTTGCAATTAATCGTAAGTCAGATCACGTGTTCTAGATGCGCTAATCCGATTGGCTGAAACGCGTAAATTTTCTGACTTACGATCAATCGTAACTTACAATTGATTGTATCTCTTTCTGCAACGGGACCCTTGTCTCATAAGAAAAAGGGATATAAAGAGCTTGTAACAGAAAAATTACCCTTTTATAAGATTTGTATTATATCATAGTTCTTTATGACGATGTTCTACTGTACTAAGAACAATAATTGATGATAAAACTGACAACAAACACGAGACAAAAAAAAATCAGCGAAGCATAATTATTATTCTTTTTTAAATATTTTAATATGTTCATATCAATCCTTTTTATATATACAATAAAATGTTTTCTCTGTCTTACATAAACTTCAACGTAAGAAGGCAGTTCAGTATATTTTATAGATTAAAAGCCTTTTTTTGAAATTGCACCTTTTAAAATACTCTCTCTGGGCTAAATTGAATTGAGGACGGGTGTTCATTAAGGCGATAATCACACATTACTCCAAGCGCATCGTTTGAATTTCCCCAACAACCAATCACATGGAGAGGAAAGAGATATGCAAATTCCTTGAAGGCGATCAGATGAACTACATCTTCTATATAAATAAATTATTACTTAATGATTATAATTATTTCACACACACACTTTTTTTTAATAGTAAATTCATTTCGATTTCTGGAAATATGCTATCAAATACACAGAACACGCAACCACAGTCCGTACTAATTCCAATCATTACATATCTCATGCTAATTCTATCCCATTAAAAATGATTTCACACACATGGAAGTACAATGTAAATATACATATGAACTCTGCTGTGTGCCCTCTGATCTCCTAATAGATAGAAATTGTTATCAAATATGAATACATCACAAAGACACTTAGGCACAAATAATCACTAGGTTCTGTTGCTATTGACGTCATTATAGAAATATTCTGGAAAAAAATTAATTGTTTACAGTATACATATTAATTCCCTTCTGTAAAAATATGATTTTACAAATGAGAAAAGCCATCTTATTCAAACAATTACAGAATTGTATTGTGGTGTAATTGTTCTCATTTTAGTAGTATATTTCTAGTTATTGCTTATAACACAAGTTCTCATACATGTATATTCTCACAAAAGGCAGCATTTTCCTTTCCCTGAAAACAGTTTGAGAACGAGCACTTGAAAAAGTGAGAATAAACATGCAATACCCTGATTTTTTCTCTCGAATTTTGAGTCTAAAATCAAGTGGTGCTTTCATGCCTGGTTGTTTTTCCTCTTTCTAATATAAGTACCAAACCAGCTATTTTTTCTTTGTTATTAGATCTTTCCGATTTTCTGCTGTAATTCCCACGGATCATTTCAACTGTGTATAAACTTATGGCAATAAGTTTGAAAAAAGCACTTTGCATTTTTGCTCATTATTCGGCCAGACTGTAACAGACTGACACAGCCACAATAACACTTTAATTAACAATACCATGAATACTCACCATTCAAGGTGGTCAATTTTGATCTGAACCTATTCCAACTGATGAAACGTAATCCCAATCACCTGTCCCAAAACATTAAAATAATTTATTATATAATATATTTCTATTATTTTCCAATAACCCGTCTTGTCTGTGCACTCGCATGTCGTGCCAAATAAGGTCGACAGTTTTGCGCAAAAAAAAAGAAAAAAGTGCAAGATCTTCTTTCAGCTTTTGTTCATATAAAATGAATATGAAATCTACTCACAACCATCTTCCTCAGCAATTTGCCTATTTTCTATGTTACCGATATCAAATTTACTGAACCACTGTACAACCTGCCCCTCTTTCTAAGAAAAAAGAAAACCAATCAGCCCAACCACTTCAAACAAGACATTTAAAATAATTTCTCACCTTAGCCCATTGCTCAATTGACATCACCACAAATATACCCTCATAACCCGTTCCCTACCAGATTTTAAAATCCCAATAGAGTTAATACAGGACACACCAGGTTCCCATAGCCAATGTGTTAATAGACTGGCTCACTAACATATCCAAATTTATGCATATTCCTCGCCAGCCTGGTGACTATTCAATGAATAATAAAATACAATTTTAAAACTTGGAATCCCCCTTTCCATATCGTAAGTCTTATCTTAAAGCCAAATAACAGTATTGGGAAAGTTACCGAAAGTATCTTTATTGGCCAAACTTATTGATCAGTATTGTTTGAATAGTATAAAAAAAGAGCTTGTGTGGAAAAATCTGATCCCAATAATAGTTAAATGTAGAAATATCAGTTGAAACATAATGCCTATCGCTGACATTGGGCCAAAAATCACCGCCAGTTTGGCCTGTCTACGCCGGCCACATCTGTACGCTCGTTCGCATGCAGTTTAATTTAATCTGTGCATAGATTTTGTTTTTATTTTGAACATTTTATTGTTCAAATACTCAATTTCAATGCAGTTTTTGTCCAAATCTTTACATTAACAGATAAGTTATGATATATTCTTTCACAGGGTTGGTGATAAAAGCGCATTTTTCATTTTTTTGTGTGTGGGACGTTTCCCAATACTGTTATTTGGCTTCAAGTTATCAGCACAAAGACGTTCTTAACACACTTTAACAAATACATTAAATCAGAAGGCAATGTGAACCCTCCCAACTCTTTGCATACCAATTCATAGAATATCTGTATATTTACAAGTACATGAGAGTTCTGTAGGCTGCATGCATAAAAACAGCATCTGCTTTCACAAGATCTTTGTGTATACATAAGGGATGAGCTAAAAGATAATCACCACAATGTTAGTGAACAAACTACAAAGGGGGTCAGTGCATTTAGCTAACAAAATGCCAGAAGTGCCCCCCCCCCCCAAGAAAAAAAGAACCCAAGTAAATTCTCACATGGTTTGATACAAACACTTATTGTGTGTGTGTGTGGGGGCATGAATTATTGAGTGGCATGCTTATATGTGCTTCTTTATTTTTTATCTTTTCCCTAAATGTTTGTTGTTTTTGTAAAATTATTTGGGGGGGGGGGAAGTGACTATGCCACTGAATGTAAAACAGATCTCTTGAGAGCTATTTCTGTGCAGTTAGGCTCAAAATGAGGCCTCAAATTTTATTTCCCCCCCCCCCCCCCCCGGCATCATTCACTTAAAGGAATCTCCCAAAAGAATCTGATAGTGCTGCTTGTTTGACAGTTTGACTTTGGTACAACATAGATCGCAGCCAGAGTATTTTCAGAACCAGTCCTGAAAGGGTAAAAGGTGTTAAAAGTTAAAATTCCTAGTGAAAGCAGTTTGTCAGTTTTTATGCGTACATCCCAATGTGTTTGGCATGGTTAGAGTCAAGATGGGTTACTGAAGGAGGGTTATTGTACTTTGTACTGATGACGGGAGCAGACTTGGGCAGAGGTATACAACATGTAGGTGCTACGTTTCCCCGTCCGTTACAGGCATCATGCGTCTAATACATAGGCT
>JBAMJV010012020.1:0-24277 GCA_037951105.1 Echinarachnius parma
GATTCATATGCTTCATTCATTCTTCACACTGCAAGATTTATTTAGATTGTCTTTTTTGTTTTTTAGAACTTATAGATTGTTTGCGTGAGGTTATTTTCGCTTTCTTTGATTCTTTGTTTTTCACAGCAGCACCTACAATACATTCTGAATAATAATTCATGAATGAGTGTATAATTCTAATATTTGAAATATTTGGAAAAGTTTTCTTATAATTAAAAGTGAAAACTGGTAACATATTTACCCATTATTTATAGTTGCTGTATAAACCAGACCATGCAAGATAGTTTTGGTAGTATACGCGAAAATTGTATTATAACATCCTTGTTCTCACGGATAAAACTCGCGCAAGAGAGGCAAATGTTCAGAGCGTTTGCATGTATATCGTTATACGGGGACAAATCGACACCTAATATTCTAAACCGTGCCCATCCATCATGTGTGAATAGTGGCATGTGGAATAGGTCAATAGGCGCCTCTAGTGCAATATTCATAACGTCCATTGCACTTCTTAAGCCCTCGTCATACTTCTTAACCCCTCGTCATACTACTTCTTCTTCTTCTTCTTCTTCTCTTCTTCTTCTCTTCTTCATTCTTCTTCTCTCTTCTTCTTCTTCTTCTTCTTCTTTCTTCTTCTTCTTCTTCTTCCTCTTCTTCTTTTTTTCTTCCTTTTTTTCTTCTTCTTCTTCTTTTTCTCTTCTTCGTCTTCTTCTTCGTCTTCTTCATCTTCTACGTCTACTTCTTCTTTGTCTCCTTGTTCTTGTTCTTGTTCTTTTATTTTCTTTGTGTATTCGTTTTCTTCTTGTTCGTCTCTTGTTCGTCTGTTCGTCTTGTTCGTCTTGTTCGTCTTCTTCTTCTTCTTCTTCTTCTTCTTCTTCTTCTTCTTCTTCTTCTTCTTCTTCATCACCTTCTTCTTCTCTATCTTCTGCTTCTTCTTTTTCTTCTTCGTCTTCTTCTTTCCTACTTCTTCTTCTTATTCCCCTTCTTCTCCTCCTTATCCGTCAGCTCCCTTTCCTGTTACGTGCATTGAGTCAGCATGCATGGGTAATCATACACCTCCCAGCTCCCCCTCCGAACTGCGTCCCGTTCCCCAGCAAATGCTTCTTCTAACGTTTCAAAGAAACGCGACAATAATAAGTTCTTCTCCTTTCAGCACCTTCTATTCTTTACGAAAACATGTTACTTAAATCAACTTAAAGAGCATATTTTATGTTGCCTTTGTAATTGTCTTCTTTTAACACAATCATCATGGGTAGAGCGAATCCCCCTTGACACATCACCTAACTGTACACTGTTCTCCGACAAACTCTTCTTCTACGTATCACTGAAAAGCGACAGTACACAATGTTGTCATTCATACCATTACCCTCTTTTTTCTTAATATTATTTGAATTAAATTAACGTATAACGACGTTAGTCATATTTTGATGCCGTTTCACTTGTTTTCTTTCGTTAGATCCAGCATGGGTTGACCGAATCCTCCCGCACTCCCCTCCAAACCGCGTCCCGTTCTCAACAAACTCTTCTTCAACGAATCACAGAACGCCACGATGACGTGTCTGACTAACGGCTCACCCCGAGCGACGATCACGTGGTACAGACAAGATGAAAACCGGCAGACCAGGACCAGGCTCATCATAAGTAAGTCATTTTCACATTGTATGGCTAGATTTCACAAAGGAGGTTTATGCAAATCATGTTTATAATATTATATCGTCTATGAAGTGCCACTTGCCATGCTTGTAGTCAAGTGAAAGGTGAAATCATATCTGTAATATCTATCTTAAACTAGAGTCACAAAGCAACAATCACTATCTGACAACACACGTACCTACATCTGGTGTATATATAATAGCAAATGTATAGCTTCAAACTTAAAACTATGAGAAGTGTATATAATTCCTGTACAATGATATTATAACTGGTGATCGATACTTTTCAATAACTATGGTTTATATACACATACAGCTCCGTTGTGAATACGAGCTACTGCGTCTATATAGTTTGGTTGATAACTACCACTCCAATTTCGAAAGTGCCGGTATTCAAATAATAATCGGAGAGGAGGCACTCCTTTTGGATCAAAGATAATCTTGTTTTCAGACAAAATTATTTGATATTCAGGCCAATCATCTAAACAAAAATGCGTGTTTCTTATGAACATGAAATCGTACATTTGACGGGTTGTACTTTATACTAAATTGTACGTTATCCTCAAAAAATGTTCCCTGTTTGACATGATTTCAAACAATTCCCCATAATAACATTTGAATAGTTGCAGATGATTATGGACATCAAATTCATTAATTGCATTAATAAAACGACGCTTTTCCGATTTGTAGCCCAATGACTTTACAAACGATATCGCACAAGCATGATAGAGGGGTGCTTTTATGTTTGATATAACAATTGATTTAGAAAGTAGAGAACCTAGTAACACATGAAACTATCAAACGCGGGTAATAATTGGGCCTTAAATCACCATTAAATGTTCATCGCTATGGACATAGCGAAGGACGGACAGAATCCATCTCCTAGATGTACCGTACGCGCCTGTGTCGACGTAGAAGAGCTATTCTATAATAGTATAGACATGACAGAGTATGCCTTTAAGCCCAACTCCATCGGTGAGACACTGATGAAATATCGAAAGAATTCTCCCGATCCTCAAGTAGGATACAGCCAGAGAAGTTACCATGATAACTAACCTTACCGTTCATCTGAAAATAGATGGTTGTAGTGGGTTGGATTAGTGTGGGCATTGATTGAGCTGCATGGTGAGGGATATTTACCTTTGACCGATTATATCACCATTATCTCTCCCGGAAAAAAAAAAAAAAATTCGATCATGCAATTGGTCCGTACAGCAGCTACAGAATGATGTATCTCTTTGCCATGCTTATGAGGAAGATAATTGAATTCATGGTAATGATATTCAAAATAAGTAACGTGAAATATACATTTCATTGTAGTTCGTGCATTTATGGTGACGATGGTCATGAGAGCAAAAATGTAAGCAACGATGAAGGAGAGCAATGATAAAGTAGCCTATAAGCAGGAGACAAATAATTACACCGATCCTCGATAGGAAGAGGCCAAAATGAGGGAACAGAACATACGTTGTTTTGTCCGGACGCTTATTCATTCGACATCATGTCAGCAAAGACACATCATCTTTGCAGACGAAGTAAATCATACATGTTTGCGGATGAAATGGTTATGGCTTGGAAGGCAATAGTTTTCATGAATTGTACCTCAAACGCGGATCATTGCTCATATATGAATAGAGAGACGTTCATGCATAATTTGGCGTTCAATCGTCCCGATCTATGCCCGGGGGAGAGCGATAAGCGGTATAGTAGGGAATGTATATAATGGAAGGGGCACCCCCCCCCCCTCCACACACACACACACACACACACACACACACACACCCACACACACACACACACAAATCATTACGTAACAAATCTTGCAAGGACCCCTCCCATCAGAGGCGTCGGATTGTGAAGGAATTTGTTTAGGTTGTTGTCGTTGCTGTTTTTTTGTATTGGCGATATCATTCAAGTGTGAATATTTGCGCCAAAAAGGGTCATAGTCAAGGGGTTGCATACTCCCCCCCCCCCCCCCCCCCCCCACCATCCTCCACATTCAAAAGGAAATTTCATGACCCGTGGAAATTGACTATTAACAAATAGGTTTTTTAAAGGGAGATTCGGCCATCGAAGTTTAAAGGGATCTAGTAACATTGTCCAAATCCACAAAAATACATTAGAAATATAGTGTGTACAAAATCAGTGCAATGAGTTAGCAAACATCACTTTGCATTTTTCACTCATTTCTCGGCCATATAAGTCATTTTAACATGCAATTTTCACACAATACTCAGAGGACATATCAGATAAAAAAACTACACATTATACCAATCACCCATCACTCTCCACACATGCTAACACAGTGATTATATCCCTTTAAAGCGGATTGTAAGGGCCTTAGACGCTTGATAATAAAACAGTTGTCCCTTCGAAAAATGCGTATCGATAATTTCAAACCACTAAACCACATTCCATTTGGGAGTCTGCAACCCCAAAGCCCCCCCCCCCTCCCCGCCTTCATTTGTACGCCAGAGCGTATACATGCACCCTACTTGCGTTGGGCTGACGCTGCACCCCCCCCCCCCCCCCTTCCCCCTCTACATTGAACACCTTGTTGCCCCCTCTTTCTTCACGTCAGACTAAACGTTGGTTTTAATTTTAGTAGAGTGACACCTTTATTTCCTTAGTTTTGTTGTTTTACTGCTACCTTTTATTGTTTTTGTGTTGTTTTGTTATCAAATTATACCGTACAATATCACAATGAAAGAAAAGGGAAAGACATTCATCTTCCACTATGAACCTGATCCAACACATGATAAAATTATTCGCTATGTTGCACTAAGTTGGAGAATGTAATTTGTATCATATCTAAATTCAAACATAAACATGATAAAGGAATTAAACTAACTAAAAATATTGTTAATGATTGAAAATGAGCAAAGAAAAATAGACTTCGCAGCGAAACGATCCAGAGACCTCCGGATTGCCAGACCGTTGCTAAACCATTGAGCCACAAGACCATTGAATGGGGGACGTTCCCATGAAACCCTTTTCATTACTAGAATAGTCAGAAGCTATATAAACTGGGCACTAACCTCAACATATTTAAATCAACTTTTCTAAATAAAGTGCGCGAGATCACATTAAAGGATGCAGCTTTTTATTAATTCAAACATAAAGGAAACTGACTAAAAATAGTTTTAATGATTGAAAATGAGCAAAGAAAAATACGCTTCTATTTGTATATATATGTTATCGTGTATATAATTATGACTGGGGAATGGTCAATGATAAAAAGAATACTGCCTCCAGGCATAATTATTTAAAAGGTATAACATTGTCGAAATCCTCATATTTTATCAATAATTTGCCAGTTTTGGCACATATCAACAAAGTTACTAGATCCCTTCAATAGGAACGGAGTATTTTCTAGAGCTTATTGCCATAGGTATATTAATTTATGTGGTTTATTACCTTTAGTGTAGGTGCGCCAACTTCCATGTCTGCACCTTAAAGGCATTGGGTGATTTCAAGTATGGTGTTTAAATCTGGTGTTAGTGTTTATTAAACACTAAATCGGGCTTAAACACCATACTTGAAATGACTTAGTGTTAGGATGGTGTTAACGTGATGACCTCTGATTTCACCGTTGTACAAACTTCCGTTTCCGACTGGCGGTGTTTATTGATATGGCAATATTATACTATCAGAGATGGTGTTGAGCTAGTGTTAGTGTTTATTAAACACTAACTGCAGCCTTAACACCGTACTTGAAATGAGTTGGTGTTAGAGGTTTGACCTCGTATTTCCGGCAGTGGCACGTGGTTGCTGGTGTTTAGCGTCGTCTGCTAATCTGCCCGATAGTGTTAGTGTTGAGCATGTATACGCAAAACTCCATAGAGATAACAACTTCCATAGGGATCGAAATGAAAGTCATTTCAAGTACAGATCGAGCTGGTGTTAGTGTTACTGTTGCTAGGTGGGCATTAAAATCACAATTCTGAACTGAAATGGTGGTGTTTTTGTTTGTCTGAGCATGTAAAAAGGGTGTCAACCTAGATAATTTTTGAAGTTTTACTTAAGTGAAGATTATGAAACGCAATGCAAATCTTATTTTTTTAATTAATGTATTGATTTGAATATCTATAGTAATTTAAAGAAATAAGGTCATACAATTCATATTTTCATTATTTTATAATCAAACATTAGTTTTCACTACATAAATTCTTTAGACCATTTGGAATAATAATACAACAAAGCAAAATTTGAATAGCCAGGTTCTTCCTTATGTTTATATTGTTGTTAACATTAATTATTTTATGTATTTCTTGTCTAATTATACACCCGCCACCCCCCCCCCCCCCCTCCCCCGAAAAAAGTCACTAAGCACTGGGAATTGTCTTTACATCTTTGACATTTTATTACAGTGAACTTATAATTGAGTTAAAAACTGTAGTAAATTTGTTGTGAATAATGGCTAAAAAAAAAAAAATAATAAAAAAAAAACCACACCGGGGACTCGAACCCACTTCTATGATTTATCTGGTTAATCTGGTTAAGTGATACACGTGCGACAGGTCTTAACCCACTCGGCCACCAAGCACCTAGTGATCACGTGACCGATTTTAATAAAGTATATCATGTTACATACTATTGGTAGTTACTCGGAACTTGCTACCGTGCTGTCACCGGGATTTATGCCTACATCTTCGGCTATGCAAACCGTTAACGCTAGCCATATGTCTCAGCGCGCGACGGGCATTCAATTTTTAGAAGAGAGTCACGCACATTTCTTGCGAGTTTAGTTACAAATTTCACTAAAAATAGGGAATATTCACTAAAATCGTATCGACCAAGTGAACGGTTTGAATGTTTTTTTTTAATTATAGTATTCAATACATGTATGTGGTAAATCTTCATTACGGCTTGCTCTCTAATTCGTAACCATGTAAGCGTTTTCGTTACCATTTTAAGGGTGTTCGCGTGATTTTGTCTCTGGTGTTGACAAACACTAGCGATACTGATCGATTACTACTCAAGGTCATCACGATTAAAAAGTTCGTGACCTTAGATGCTTAATCTGGAAGCTGGTGTTTAGCTCAGATTAGAGGCAGTTTTTCACCCTCAACACTAACACTAACCCCAACACCATACTTGAAATCACCCATTGTGTAGCAGTGTTGCCTGTGTAAAAAAAATAGTCTGAAATACTTGTGCGTTTCTCCGCGTGATATGAGTATGTCTGAAATTGTGTACAAAATAAAACAATGCAAAATCGTGCGTTTGTCCAGTGCAAACCAAATGAGATTGTAGTGACTGATTTAACCATGCTCAATCCCCCATTGGCTAAAGTATCAAACTATTCATTTTTTAAAATTAGTAATACATAGTTATTAAGGGGTATTCCTCAAATTTAACATTACTATGATGCCCATACATACCATGGTTCTACAATATTTTGTTCTTCAGATCGACCCACTATCACCCCCCCCCCCCCCCCCTCCTCCCCCTGAACAATAGGTATCAATTATAGATCGACGCCCATGCTTCTTATCTTGCTAACAACTTTTTTGATTTGATAACTTCTGTTCTCTTGTTGCACTTGGTATATTAACATACATTTCTTTGAAGTTTCCTTTCTTCTTAGCTATTTCTGCGCTGGCTCGATCACTTCACCGATTTTGCATGTGATGAGGCCTTTCTAATGGTTTAAAAATCTACATTTTGATTTTTACTGACAAGTGCAGGGTTTAGCCTGCAGGCTATAGCCGGTCACATTTTACTTATATAGGAACCTGGTAAACTACATGTACAAAGTCTATGGGGATTTCAGAAAAATTTGTAAAGGGAATGGGTCAGTTAAACAATATATGCCTCTTGTTGATGTTGGGGTTGCAAAGTTGTTGTTTTTCACCCTAACCTTGTTTAATGTTGATTGTTTTGTTTATTTCTGTATTTTATTTGATTTAAGAAACACTTATTTGTTTTGCTGAATTATTTGAATCATGCTGAAATAGCAATGCATTGCACAGTGAAGTTCACTTTTAAACATTGGAGTCAAACTTATTTTAAAAGTTGGCTAATGCTTTGCATAATTAAGGTAACTTAAAATTGTTATTGAATTTTATTGCTTTCTATTGCAGTTATTTGGAATGACAGTGTACCATGCCTAATTCACGTCAAAATCGCAAAGTTAGATGTTGGCTAATTAAGATGAAGGTATATTCTGGTTCTTTTCTAGTTATTTTCTTTACTATTTTGTATTTTGTTGCGTCAAAATTTACAATTTTTTTTCTTCTCAGTTCTAATCGATTAATCATATTCATGAAGTGTAAACTGTAGCTTGAAATGTATAGGCTTCAACGGAAATATTACTTTCATCCTATACAAATACTAGTAGTTTTGACTTATATGCAAACTTGACTAAAGACTTAATTTCATCCTGCAGTATGTAAAATATGTTTTAATCTGTGTGATCAATGATGTCCTACAGGGTAATTGGTCCGGTGATGGTCTGAAGAATGTGCTGGTCCATCAGATGCCCATGAGGTTCATGTACACCAGTAGGAACACGGTGAGTATGCATAGGTGGAGGATGGGGGAGGAGGGGGGGGCTATAGGGTTAGCTCAAGATGGGAAGGGGGTTTCGGATTCCCCTGGTCCATCAGAATGCCCTAGAGGTTCATACTCACATAAAATAATTTCATTAACATTAAATAAGTGCGAACAAAAATCATAATTGACAATTAAATACATCAAATATTTCGAATTAATACATCATTAAATTTTCCTTCAATATTGATCAAATAGAGGATATGTGGCATACTGATTATACACATGATTGGTGCACACTTTCCAGTCGTGAGGTCCCGAGTTCAAAACCCTGCCCACCGCGTTTGTCATTCAGCAAAACAATTTATCCACAATTGCTGCTCCCTACCCAAGTGTATAAATGGGGACCCGGTAGGAGGTGAAAGCATTTGTAGGAAAGATATTCTCAATGCCCATGAGCCGCTTTGAAAAAATGCTCCCCAGGGAGTGGAGATGGTACACACAATGGGTGATTTCAAGTATGGTGTTGGGGTTAGTGTTAGTGTTGAGGGTGAAAAACTGCCTCTAATCTGAGCTAAACACCAGCTTCCAGATTAAGCATCTAAGGTCACGAACTTTTTAATCGTGATGACCTTGAGTAGTAATCGATCAGTATCGCTAGTGTTTGTCAACACCAGAGACAAAATCACGCGAACACCCTTAAAATGGTAACGAAAACGCTTACATGGTTACGAATTAGAGAGCAAGCCGTAATGAAGATTTACCACATACATGTATTGAATACTATAATTAAAAAAAAACATTCAAACCGTTCACTTGGTCGATACGATTTTAGTGAATATTCCCTATTTTTAGTGAAATTTGTAACTAAACTCGCAAGAAATGTGCGTGACTCTCTTCTAAAAATTGAATGCCCGTCGCGCGCTGAGACATATGGCTAGCGTTAACGGTTTGCATAGCCGAAGATGTAGGCATAAATCCCGGTGACAGCACGGTAGCAAGTTCCGAGTAACTACCAATAGTATGTAACATGATATACTTTATTAAAATCGGTCACGTGATCACTAGGTGCTTGGTGGCCGAGTGGGTTAAGACCTGTCGCACGTGTATCACTTAACCAGATAAATCATAGAAGTGGGTTCGAGTCCCCGGTGTGGTTATTTTTTTTATTATTTTTTTTTTTTTTAGCCATTATTCACAACAAATTTACTACAGTTTTTAACTCAATTATAAGTTCACTGTAATAAAATGTCAAAGATGTACAGACAATTCCCAGTGCTTAGTGACTTTTTTCGGGGGAGGGGGGGGGGGGGGGGTGGCGGGTGTATAATTAGACAAGAAATACATAAAATAATTAATGTTAACAACAATATAAACATAAGGAAGAACCTGGCTATTCAAATTTTGCTTTGTTGTATTATTATTCCAAATGGTCTAAAGAATTTATGTAGTGAAAACTAATGTTTGATTATAAAATAATGAAAATATGAATTGTATGACCTTATTTCTTTAAATTACTATAGATATTCAAATCAATACATTAATTAAAAAAATAAGATTTGCATTGCGTTTCATAATCTTCACTTAAGTAAAACTTCAAAAATTATCTAGGTTGACACCCTTTTTACATGCTCAGACAAACAAAAACACCACCATTTCAGTTCAGAATTGTGATTTTAATGCCCACCTAGCAACAGTAACACTAACACCAGCTCGATCTGTACTTGAAATGACTTTCATTTCGATCCCTATGGAAGTTGTTATCTCTATGGAGTTTTGCGTATACATGCTCAACACTAACACTATCGGGCAGATTAGCAGACGACGCTAAACACCAGCAACCACGTGCCACTGCCGGAAATACGAGGTCAAACCTCTAACACCAACTCATTTCAAGTACGGTGTTAAGGCTGCAGTTAGTGTTTAATAAACACTAACACTAGCTCAACACCATCTCTGATAGTATAATATTGCCATATCAATAAACACCGCCAGTCGGAAACGGAAGTTTGTACAACGGTGAAATCAGAGGTCATCACGTTAACACCATCCTAACACTAAGTCATTTCAAGTATGGTGTTTAAGCCCGATTTAGTGTTTAATAAACACTAACACCAGATTTAAACACCATACTTGAAATCACCCAATGTGTTCTGGTTTGCATTGTATTCGATGCCAGGGGTAATAATAGTGTAAAGTGCTTTGAGATGATATTGTATCACGTTAGCCTCTATATTATAAATCAAATCTATTATCATTTTGTTTTGCAGAACAATTCTTCCGAGTTCCAAGTCATCCAGAACATGTACCACTTCTCCCCTAACATTCTTGGCCACGACTTTGATGTGTCCCGATGCTACGACGAGCGGGACAGCAGATCGATGGCAGTCGATGTGATGGGCGTAGGTACGTTACCTTATGACTAGCCTCCACACTACATGTACATGTACATGTACATGTAACTCTTTTCCGTACTGGCTCATTCGGGCAAGTAAAATCATTAATCTTCATATTTGACTTGCCCCAGCAGAATAATTACTTGCCCGCATACTTCTAGATGAGATTTTCATGTAATGATTGCATTTTCTCTTGTAGTGAGACATATCGTGCAACGAAACGACGATAAATAGTCACGTATTTAATTTGCCTTATATACATTTTTACTTGCCTTGGGCAATAGGACAAGTGCTGGTTATGAGTAAGAGAGCAGATAAATAATGACCTAAGGCTAGTTGTGGTAACAATCTTCGAGCAGAGGTTCGATTCCTGGGAGGGCCCATTTTTCTTGCTCCTTATTAGTTTTTTATGCCTCCGCAACGAAGTAGCCGGAGGCATTATGTTTTCGGGTTGTCCGTCCGTCCGTACGTACGTACGTACGTACGTCCCGTTCTCGTGATCGCGTTATCTCAAGAACCGATTGACGGATTTTCACCAAACTTGGGTCATATGTGTATCTTGGGGGGCTAATGATCTGATTAGATGTTGGGGTCATGAGGTCAAAGGTCAAAGGTCACAGAGCTCATTATATATGCAAAAATAGCTCGTGATCGCGTTATCTCAAGAAGAGATTGACAGATTCTGACCAAACTTGGTACATGTATGTATCTTGGGGGGCCAATGATCTGATTAGATTTTGGGGTCATGAAGTCAAAGGTCAAAGGTCACAGAGCTCATTATATATGCCAAAATAGCTCGTGATAGTTCAATGATAGTTCAGACAAACGTTTCGTGGCTTGTTTTGGCGGTAAATCTTTCAGCCGAGAATATTTTGCTGCTCGAAATCCTGAATCCTGATTGGTCAATAGTCTCAGTCTAAGGTTTGTGAGATTTACAGACTACCCCTTTGAGCAGACTGTAATTTTCGCTTCTGATGACGTATATAAATCTCGGATTTCCTTCAAACCTCCTTTGTGAAATGGGATTTCAGTCTATGGTCTGAACGAAGGTCTAAGTGACGTCATATGACGCAGATAAATCGGGGTTTGTTACAAACCTTCGCCAAACCTCCTTTGAGAATACGGGCCAATATGTTTATGTACAATGCAACTATGAGAACCCATGTAGTTTGTAACACATGCTTTCTACCCCGCTGCACATGCTGGCCGGGCAGTGCAATAGATCATACTCATTCTCTTTATCTGCAGTGCAAAAGTTCATACCAATTATGTTTATGTACAATGTGTTTTCCGTAATTGCAGACAACTATGAGAACTACGTAGTGAACAACACCCATACATTATATGCAGCAGCACAGGCCGCCCTGGCTAACGCTTCTGGTCTACCTGCCACCAGAATCGCAAACCTCTATGTAAGTACAAAATTATACAGTACCTACATGTATGCTATAAACAGGGCTTGACACAACCACTTGCCTTATCGCCCGGGTCAAGAAAAAATTGATGTCGGTCAAGTCACATATCATAAATGCCCTAGTTTGGATGCCCATTCATATGGTAACTGAATGGGGATAAAACAGTACATTTTATGTTCATTTCCTATTTTGGATTTTGATTTGGGATAATTTACTATTTTTAGAAGTGGGGTGGCATTTTGAACATGATTATTTTCTACTTTTTCTATTCCTTCCTGATGAAGGAGCTGAACCTGTAATTTCATATAATTTTCAAAGAGAATGTTGTTGGTAAATATATTACTCATTGCGGATATAGTATCGGAAATAATATCGCTAGTGATATTCGTTTGTCTCGCAATGTATGGTCAACATTGAATCTGAAAGATCGCGACGTTTCGTATGCTACTGCAATACTTTGTCAAGTGAGTTAGTTAGTTTTTTTGTTTAAATGGCGACTCAGTCAAAATTGACTATTTACGCCATGTCTATATAATTGGCCGAAGGCCAAACATATACAATGGGCAAGGCATTTGGCACCTGACTAGTGCGAATGCACAAGTTCGCGGAGGCCACGAAAAACCCCCATCGTGATGGGGGAAACGTGGTTGCGTCCGTGGATGCTAAACGAGGGCGCACTCCCTGTCTCCTTGTAAAAAAAAAATAAAATAAAAAATTAAGTATTAATCTTTATAATCATTCCCACCTACGGTTATCAATATGTGCGCACCCGCGCTCACACCAATAAACGCATGCAAACATATATAATAGCCAAAGGAGCTATCATTTTTTTTAATTTTTATTATAATGCATATATAAATTTATATATCTTTTATAATATATTATGTATATTATGACCACTATCATCGACAGAATGTACGCACCCGCGTCCGATCTGAGGACAATATTTTATTTTATTATATATATTATGTATTTGTGTGTATCTGTGTATGCGCCCCCGCGCATTTCACCAAAACAAATTCATATATATATCAAAATCTTGTCTATAAAACATATGTGCACCCCCGCGCACAGGCATGTGTATTTATATCTATACTACAAGTTTACAGAGTATGTGTCTATATCTCATTTATAAAGTGTCTGTGCACCCCCGCGCACCTATATATATAATCTATACTACATATTTACAGAGATTGAATGCCTATGTATGTACAGGGAAACCCCGTTATAACAAGCTCGCTTATAACGAGGTACCGTTTATAACGAGGAGAATCTGTTTTGGCCTGATTATAACTGTGTGTTATCCGGGGTTTCCCTGTATTTATATCTCATCTATAAATAATGTGTGCACCCCCGCGCAATAAAACATATATTTATAACTTAACTATACACTAACCAACAAAGTGTATACCTTCTAGGACATTATTAGTACGGACGCACCCGCGCTCGGCCTAATGTCATCCTATTTTATTCACAATTATTATAATAATTTATATATATATATATATCATTTTTTTTCTTCTTTCTTTTTCCCCTATAAGTAATTTGTGGATCCCCGCACAATAACTAAAATAGTATCATATTATGCATATAAGACATTCAATATAAAATGAATATCTACAGGTACCTATGAACATACATTTTCAGTCAAATTGTATGCCTTCTTATGGCATTATCATCATGACTATAGTATTTGTACATAACAATATATGTATATCTATATTACACATTTAAATAGCTCGTGAGCCTTCTAGAGTAG
The DNA here is from genome assembly GCA_037951105.1 of Echinarachnius parma. NCBI lineage: Eukaryota > Metazoa > Echinodermata > Echinoidea > Clypeasteroida > Echinarachniidae > Echinarachnius > Echinarachnius parma. The sequence continues at coordinate 13,715 of JBAMJV010012020.1, forward strand.
TATCATCACACCGGACGCACCCGCGCTCGGTCTGACAAGAGGCTACTCTATCTACAACTATATGTATCTCTGTATTTGTATCTATAATATACATTTACAAGGGTGTATGCCTTCTAAATCATTATTAGTACGGACGCACCCGCGTTCGGCCTAATACAAATCTGATGACAGTATATATCAATATCAATATATATATATATATTTTCTATATTAATTATAATATTGTACACGTACACTATCTATATATACAAATAAACCACATGTGCTCTTTTTACAGTCAGAGCGTACTACAGCTTGTGTATACTACTATATAGTGAACATATTATCATCAGATAAAACGCACCCGCGCTCGGTCTGAGATAAATGTAATTTATTGGCAACTATTAAATATAAATGTATCTATAATAATATATTTAATTTATTACAATTTTTAACTAGTGTATGAACGCAATTGCGTTCAAATAAATGTAAGTACCAATAATATTGTTATTACACTTCTTGTCAGCAGATTGCACGCACCCGCGCCCAATCTGAGGACAATATATATAATATATATGTATTTGTATTAATTATGATATTGTACACCTGCACATTCTATATATACAAGGAAACGCATGTGCTCTTTTACAGTCACAGACGAATATTGTCTATGAATATTCAGCGTTTACTTTAAAGATTGAAGGATCGCTCCTTTCACAGATTTATAGTACTTTTTTTGATTTTTGAAGTGCACCCCGTCCGGGCAGTACTCCGCGAAGGGGTTGGCTAATCTGGAGTTTTTGTGGTTCCAAAATATGGTCGATGGAGATAACAGTATTGGAACCACTCCATTGATTAGCCGCACCCTCCGGTTATTCTCCCGGACGGGGCAGTCGTGTCGTCTTGTTCTAAGGCGCTCGAGCAGGGACAGGACCACCACCGTGGTCGACGGCGAGGCGATGTTAATTTCCTCGACCAGGCCTTTTAATTCGGCCGCGACCACGGCTGGCTCGGCGGTCCTGTCCCCGATGTCGTTTCCGCCAATTTGGAGAATAATGGCCTTCGGCTTGTCCTCTCGTGCGGCACGTAGGAGGGGGGCCCGTATCCGGCTGATGGTGGCGCCTGGGATGCCCATGTAGCGGACGGTGTCGGTGTGAAGTCCCATGTTAAGACCATACATGGCCAGTCTGGCGATTAGGCTGTGGCCCGCTATGATCACCGTCGGATGCATAGTAATCTATTTATATATAATTATTAATATAATAAAAGAATAACTATTATATCAATTTATTTTCAAACGCCAACCTAAAAAGTGTTTAATTATAATAACATAAGTACATTATGTTATCTTCTAATCTATACATTAATTATAACCAATAGAACAAAGGCGTGTGAGACAGTGGGTACGCACCCGCGCGCCCATCTTGTCAATCACGTCTTACTCTATTATAACAAGTTATAGTGTATCATACTTACCAGTATGTTTAATAAATGTGACCTCACACCACAAAACGACCAATAAGTCGGGAAAAATGATTGTGCTAATTTTTACATGACAGTAAAGTAGAAGTCAATACCTTTAAAATGGTATATAATTTGTCCTATTTGGACTAAGCGAACCCTCTCAAAATGAGCAGCCAAGATTTGGAACATGGCTGAATCAGTTTTAAAGTTAGGGAGAAAACGGGCCGTTTCTAAGGTCGGCGTCCATTCAAGCACTGTAATCTGATTATATTTATTTGATTAAAAATCATATTTAAACATGATTTTTGATGCTCAAAATTTCACAAAAGGTAGATTATGATACCCTCAATCAGGAAATACCAAAATCCTGAATTTCATATTTTAAACAAAATTTGGCTATATCAGATAATAACAGACAAACTACCATGGCGACATAACGGTCGTTTTGTGGTGTAAGGTCACAAATTTAAACAGATAACTGAAATTATCTGGCTTAAATATATCTTTTATAGTGAGATCCTTCACCTTCATATCCCTTTTAAGAGAGTATCTTTCCACATTATATTTAATACAATATAATAAATAGTGAGATATATTATCCACAATATGACATGTTTCACACATGTTGTGTAGTACATACCCCATATTAAAACGATAATCGGGTAATAATGTCTGTCCCAATCTTAATTTTTAATATAATACTTCATTGCATCGGCATTTAAACTGCATAAAATGGGCTTTCCCAACGGTTAGTTCTAAGTAAAATAGAGATCTCCCGTGAGTATGCGTTGTCCATCTGCGTTGCCACATTTCCATATATTTATGTTTATAATATGATGTGCATTCCTGCAGGTTCAATGAAATTTGCATATCTATATTTACATTAGACAAGGCTTCTTTTGCTAAAGTGTCAGCCATCTCATTGCCTTCAATACCGCAATGAGATGGTATCCACGCTAATATTATAGTATGTCCTCGATTTCTCAATTGAGTATATTTAAACACAATTTCTTTAATAATGTTAGAATCACAATTCCAACAATTATTTTCAATTAACAACAATGTACTTAAAGTCTGTAAGTCTGTAAGAATAATGGAGGATGCAGGCCGGAAATCTTCCAGCCATTCAAGTGCCAATAAAATGGCAGCCTGCTCCGCTCTACATACAGATACTGGAGATATTTTCTGTTTTATTTTAACATCATAATATGGAATATATACCGCTGACGATGTATTATCAGTATCTGGGTCCTTTGACCCGTCAGTGTATATATGCGACATATCATTCCATGTAACATTTATTTTATCCATGGATATGTTTTTTTTCAAATGTATACTATCTTTCACCCTGCAGGCATCGTGTATTGTTTTATCAATGAGAGGTACTGAGAGGTGCCAAAATGGGATCGCAAAATCAACATTTTGTTGAATTTTCATATTTTCATTATTTGTACGTAACAATAATGGTATCGGCGTGCGCCTTTCATCCATTAGCTAAATAAACTCATCCTGCCAGCAAGGTTCGAGTATATCATATTTAAGCTTATCATTTCCAGTACTCTGTATATAGCATTTATATTTATCAATTTTCATTGCTCTTTGTATATCTAATGGGGGTTCATTACAAATGACCTGAAGAGCTGCTAGGGCGGTACCATGGAGTGCCCCTGTAGCAGTATTCAGGCCCAAATATTGTACCGAATTGACTTTTGCAAGGGTAGTAACTGGGGCAGCTTCGTATACCTCGCAGCCATACTCTAGTTTAGAACGTACTAAAGTTTTATATCAAATCAAGAGTATTTTAGAGTCAGGTCCCCAGTTACCACCCGATATACATCTTAGGAAATTTATCCTTTTTTTACATTTAATTATCATTTTTTCCACATGGGGTTTCCATGTTAACTTAGTATCAAGACTCATTCCTAAGTACTCATATTCATGTACATTCTGCAATTGCACATAATTTATTTTAATATTTAATGTACATTCTTTTCTTCTTTTCGTGAATGTCATAATACATGTTTTGTCTATGGACACCATCAATTTCCATTTACTACACCATTCTACAACATTATTTGTTTCTATTTGTAGTTGATTTTGTAATGAGTCAACATCTTTGTTCCTCATCCAAAACACTACATCATCTGCGTATATTGCCGTAGGGGCTTTGCATACTTTCACTAAGTCATGCATATACAAATTAAATAAGACAGGGCTTATGACACTGCCCTGAGGCAAACCTCGTAAAGTTATGAATGGCTCAGACAGCTCCTTACCAACTCTCACCTGAATGAGTCTTTTTCCAAGAAAGGCTACTATCCAATTATATACCTTTCCAACAAAACCCATACTTTTTAATTTCACCAAAAGGCCATCCCTCCAGACTGTATCGAAAGCCTTAGCAAAATCCATAAATATACAACTCGTATATTCATTTCCCGCGAATCCTTTTATAATGTCTCTTTCTAATCGTAATAAATTATCCATTCCTCTTCTACCTTCTACAAATCCAGTCTGTGCATAATCCAACAAATTATCTTTTTTAATCTGTCTAGCAAGCCTATTGACTATCATTTTTCCATTATTTTACTCAAAACTGAGGTTAATGAAATTGGTCTATAGGAGCCTACCGAGCCAAATTCCTTATTCATTTTCCGAATAGGTATCACTACAGCATGTAGCCAAGATGTAGGTATAATACCTAATTCCCATATCATATTAAAAATATGCAACATCTGTCGTATACAATTTACAGGAAGATTTTCTAATAATTGTTATTTTTAATGTGTTTTATTACATTAATTAATTCCTCTATACAAAAGGATTCATTAAGCGTATCACAAGTGTCAATATAATTATCACTTACACATTCTATCTCTATTTGATTATCATCATTTATCCGCATATGATTACCAAAATTATTGACTAGAGCATCCGCCTTAACTTTATCATCATTGACAAAGACACCATTTATTTTCAATGGGACCTTATTATCATTATTATCATTTTCTACAATACCCTGTAGTCTTTTAACTTTTTTCCAAAGGGTAACCATTGGGGGTGTGTCTATTGACTTCACCACATAAATGTTTCCAATGATTATCCTTTGCTTCTCTAATAACCCGTTGGGCGGTTGCTCTTTTGTCAGAATAATCTTTAACGTCTACCATTAACATAGTTCGCTCTGCTTTTCGTTTAGCTTTATTACGCTCCTTTTTAGCTTCATTACACTCTGGAGTCCACCATGGGACTGGTGCGAGATCCTTACACTTCTTTTGTTTAGGTATAGCTTCTTTGGCTGCTACATTTATTTGAGCAATAAAATCATCATACAATGGTTATACATCATCATTATTTTCTTAAAATTCTACATTTATCAAGGCAGACTTATATTTGTCCCAATCTGCTTTCTTATATGCCCATTTCTTTTCTTCTTCACTTTCAATATATACATTTTGATTTCTATTAAATTGTATTTTTAAATATATTATATTGATCACTGCCACAATTCTCCTCCAAAAGCCCAAGAACTTTTAGAAGCTAATTCTCTACTCATTATTGTTAAATCAATATGGTAGAGTACAATTTCTTTCATTATATCTAGTGGGGTACCATCGTTTTAACAGACCAAATCTATTTTTCAATAAAACCTTCGACTACCGAGCCACCCTAAGCAAGTCATAACTATATTTGATTCCCTATAAGCAAGTAATCTTTTGATTGTAAAACCCTATTAAAAGCAAGTGATAACTATTTTTGATACCCTAAGCAAGTAAGCTGAGTTTTTGAGACCCTAAACGAGTAATCATCTTTTTGAGACCCTAAACGAGTAATTTATCAGCCTATAAAAGATACCCTTTTTCCTAATTTTGGGTGATTTTGAGACCTATTCGAGATACTCGAGTATCTCGCTGATCGTAAAAAAAACACTCTAATTACTTGTTTTCTGGTCACGCATGATACCCGTTCTTTCAATAGGGACAGACCCCCCCGGGGTATATTCATAATACAATGTCATGTATTATATTCATAAAGTGTATCACAATGATAGCTTGCAAGTTATGCTCATTTAGTTTATGTTTGAATAAACAATTTAAATCCATTTTCCTCTACCGTTTTTAGGGGCGGCTGGCCGGAGTGGCATATCCATGTTTATCCTTGAGCCTCATCGCATCTGGCATCGCATACATCTACATCAAACGTGTCATGGACCCGCCCGTGCCATACGAGTCCAGATTAGAGACCATCTTAACCCGTCAGGACTGGTCGGAAAATACTCGGTCATAGGACTTTGGAGAATACATGTTATAGCAAATCAATCAGTCCTGGGGGTGTTCTCAAGAATCCTAAGTTGAACTTAACTCTAAGTTGGACTTACAAAGTATGGAAAGTCTAAATGTTGTTTCAAATTATTGATATTTTCTATTATCAAGGAGATTTCATGTTCTTTTTGTGCATTTTGAAAAGTATAAAAATACTTGCATTTTTGCTTTTGAATATTTATTGTATTTTATTCAAGGCTTCAAATGGCTTACATACATTTTAAGTCCAACTTAGAGTGAAGTTCTACTCAGGATCTTTGTGAAACAGCCCCCCTGAATGGGTTAGCAAGGGCTGTAATGGAAAGCTTAACCGTTTGTAACCGACCGTTTTGGGTCAAAACCACTTTTCGATTGTTAACCTTCTTTGTTCAGACCATAGCAAAACAGATACCTAGTTTCGTCTGTCATCGCATACTTGTACATCAAGCGTGTCATGGACCCCCCCCCCCCCCCCCCCCCCCATACCATACAAGGTCCTGGGGGGTGTTTTCACAAAGATGCTAAGTTGAACTTAACTGTAAGCTTGGACTTAACTCTAAGTTGGACTTAACTATATGAAAGCCGTTTTGGCCATAGAATAAAATATATTCAAAGAGAAAAAGGCAAAAATGTTAGAGTTTTCATAATTTTACATCAATAACATGAGATCTTCTGATAATATAACATATAGCTTTGATCAACTTTTATGCCTTTGAAAATTCTTTTACACAATATTTCAAAAAAACTAACAACTTTCCATAAGTTTTAATTCAACGAGTTAAGTTCAACTTAGATCTGTGTGAAACACCCCTAGGATTAGAGACCATAATAACGAGTGCGGTAGCATTTGTATCTGACTGTCTATAATAGGTCACACCCAAATAAAAAACTGATTCCTAGTATGCTTTGAATAAGTAGAAATACGAGCTGAACTGTATTACAGCAATCACTGAAGCCCTCCACACACAGAGCCGACTAGACCCGATCCAATTCGTTTTCAGTCAGCTAGAGTCTGATAAAGTTCAAACAAAGAAGTACAGATCTAGTATGTTTTTAAATAAGTAGAAATACAAGCTACAACTGAATTACAGCAATCACTGAAGCCCTCTACACACAGAGCCGACTCGACCCATCCAACTCGTTTCAGTCAGCTCGAGGTCGGTTTTTCGCTCAGTCGTAGCCGCGGCCTTGATGATCTCTGACTGCCTCTTGACCGGCAAAAACAGGAGTCCTGGGCAAGGTATACTGAGGTGAACCGACTGTAAACCAGTCAGATAGGGTCGAGTCGGCTCTGTGTGTGGAGGCTTGATATGTATATCACTAAAATATGGAGTAAAATTTCAATGCACATTTATCAATGAAGAATTCACCAGCACATTGGTACTACATTTTGAAGAGGGAAAATGGTAAAAAGTGTGCACCATTTTAGTTTGCATTTGCAGTTTACTAATATGAGATATAACAGATATACTAAAGCACTACTCTCTCACGATCTTTCAAATCGCAAAGTTCTCTCCATAGCCCAGTATGCTAATTGTTATAGTCATTGTCTAATTGGTTGGGTTTAATACTTATGTATTTATGTGAGGGCAGAGTCGGAAAGTCACATCACTTTACAGCTGATCTCCATATCGGCTCGCTGGCCTGCAACAGTTGTCCATGTCTAAATGTCAATTTACCTCCGGTTTAGGTCCTCTGAACGCGCATATCACGTATGTTAGCAATCGGGTAAGCTACCTAGGGTCAAACAGCAACGAGATATACTAAAATATGTACTTATATTGTAAATTATTTGAAATGTATGTATATTTGCAAATCTGTGAATTTGTGTGAATATTTTTGTGTGATTATAGTTACATACATATACATACATAATATACCATACATACATACATATATATTCTAAAATGGGTAGAAGAATCCCTGCATTCTGATTGGCCAATTAGCATGTAAAGTTTTTTACTGATGCATGGCTCACTTTAGTTTGTATTTCATTTGTTTTGCGCCTATTTTATAAAACAAATGTTGCACATGTGTATTTCGGGATTAAAAAAAAAAAAAAATTAAATGTGAAATCTAATTTTTTTCCCAGCCAATGGGTTAGAACTTTTGAAGCCATGGTTAGTACTTTTGAAGCCATGGGTTAGTACTTTTGAAGCCATGGTTGGTCATTTAGCCATTACTGGGAAAAGTCTGATTTTCCATTTTTCGCGGCCCATTTATAAAACAAATGCTGCACAGGCATATTTCGTGGATCGGTAAGAATTGTATGCACTCTTTTAACTTTGGAAATGGTCTAAACCCATACCAAAGTAAACTCGTGCATCCAATTCGTACCGATCCACTCATGCTGTGCATCATTGTATAATATAATATGCATTTTGTTATTATTAACTTAGATTACTGTATTGTCGTGTCATGGTAACGGACCATATTATTTTCTTTGATATCTGATTTTTGTATCATTGGTATGGACCAGTGGCGGCTGTTATGTAATATTTCTTAGACATGTCTGTGTTTAATTCCTTTTTAAAATGGGAGTTTTCGTAGGAAAACTCGATGTACTAACTTAGATGTGTTGAGTGAGATATGCAGTGTTAAACGTTTGTTTTATATTGTATTTCCCCTTCAATGTATAGGGCTACAAAGTAACTTTATTTGCTAGTGTAAATGGTTTTTCTCTCAAGTTTAAATGGCCCTAACCAACAATTTGCTTGCCACCAAAATTAAATTTCTTTTGTAAAATGTCGGTTTAATTTAAACTGTATTAAAGGGATAGTTGAGTTCTGGTAGAGAGAGTACAGTTTTAGTCAAACTGAATTTGAGTAAACAAAACCTGCATCATTACATTACAAACTAATAGTAATAACTGAAAGAACACAAAATTACAATGACTTAGTAAAGATCATGTATCATTCAAAGAGAGCCGTTCAAACTCAAGAGGGCGCTCTCTAAACACTCATCGGTTTTAACCATTTTTCGTATAAAATATTGTGCATGTGATGTTTTCTTGAAATAGTGATTAGATAGACGAGATAATCAACAACTATTAAAACCTATATTACCTAGTTCAAATGATCAAATAGTGTGGGGCCCCACATTTATTACAAATAGCTATGTTATGGATATTCCAGCCGTTTCGAACCGATTTTGATCAAATAAAGTTTATTCTATCATTAAATATATGTCGCTCTTATTCAAAATTTACACCTCAGGTTTTTCATTATCTCACACTTTTTTTTTATGTAGCGCCTCTCTACCAAAACTCAACTATCCCTTTAAGAGGACAATACTTATGAAAAATATATCATATAGGAACCAAGATATATATATTTAGTCATACAAATATTGCTGCTTGTTCAGGCCACCAGCATTATGACATTTTTGAACATTTTGCTGGAATGATGTAAATTTTACTGGCCCAAGGTAGGCAAAAAGAGTTGGTGTTATCGGGACCATAACGGCAAGGAGCAACTTATAACGAGTGATTTTGATCCATTCATTAATTGGAGATGTTTTATCTATATGAAAGCAATAACTGATTGCACAATAAATATTCAAACATTCAAACACCTGAGCTAATTGTTAGTTAAGTTGAGATTTCTGATTGTATACATGCAATTTAGTTCATTAATAAATAATTATAGTAAATTATTATATCTATCTATAGCAATAATATAATTTAACTAATCTACTTTCACCATTACATTATTTAAATGATTGAAGAGAAGACCAAAGAACATATATTTTGTGTAAACATTAATATATTTGCGATATTTGCTGCATCCAATATTTATGTGTGGATATGTATGCGACAGATAGAAAGAAAGGTTATTGACAAGTACTACTTTTGAGAGTACCTATTTGTTCCAGAAAGCAATATGAAAAAGCACTTGATCCACTTTGTGTGCTTAGATGCACACCATTTACTTTCCATTATAGTACTCTTTACATTTCACTATTATATATGAGACAATTATATTTTAATGACATTTTAGATGGTGTTTTTTTTTCTTGAATAGACCGAAATACAAAAGATAAAGTAAATTCAGAATACAAGCTCTGTCTGAGTTCTCATAACATACATTTACTTATATGCCTGAATATGAGATATGAACATGTACAGCTCTACATGTACATTACAGACTTGCAGATGTTTTTGCCTAACATTTTCTAGATGTGTTTTTGTGTTGTGTTTCTTATCTGCTTATCTTGGTGAGTGTGGGGTTTATATTGTAACAAGTAACTAGCACGTACAGATTTAAATGGTTATGGTATCTCTCAATAACTTATCTTTATTATGGTTTATATTATTTAAAATCTAATTTGCTCACATTAATTCCTCTGAATAATTTTGCAGTTATTGCACACAAAAGTTGATACAAATACTATTACCTAAATAAACTGAAAAATAACACATGTAATGTTAGTATGGTCTTTGATACCACACGGAAAATACATGTAATGGAAAACTGTTATTATTACTGATGAAGAAGAAATATATAAAAAAAAGACAATTTGGTTACTGCTCAATCCATTGTCATGCCAAAAAGGAGAATACATGCTCTTGAATAATGACACTACATGTATTGTAATTTTTGTGTAAACGTGTCCAATGCAGCCAGAGGGCTGTTTAAGAGGGCAATGCAACTCAAGAATACGAGTTTATACTTTATACATCGTAATATGCCTGTTTGTTATATGTAACATTACTCCGACTCAGATTTCTGCTTTGTAAGAAATATGTGAAAACTCTATCGGGTGATACCAGCTATTCACGCGAACACTGGAGGCCGGCATTATTGAGGTTTGAGAGCGG
>JBAMJV010012021.1:10000-44403 GCA_037951105.1 Echinarachnius parma
TCTAGAAAATAATCGAATGCAGAGGAACTAATATGAGCGCATGGCATAGCGACAGTGCACACACAAACACACACACACATTCACCTATCGAGTTCGCCTCCTTTTGCGTTATAAGCCGATTTGAGATCCTGCGAGAGAATATTGTCCTCTACATGCAGCTATGGCGCCAATACACACATAAAACTGACCTTTACGAGTTTGTGCAGCGATCGTGACCGTCTCTAGCTCTAGTCTGGGTTCATTTATAGCATTTACGTACGGACATACAATTTCTGAAAGTGGAAGCTATTTTTTTTAAAGACAACTTTAACGAGTCGATCTTCAATATTCAGAGGCCTCTGTAGGGTAATTCAACGGATGACATTTGTATCTAATATGTATTCTGTACTCTGTAAGACATATTTGTTAAGTTGCAAGAGCTTTTGGATATAATCCCCAATGCATCAACGTGTATTTTGTCTTTGAAAACAGGCATCGTAAAATGTTCGAAAAAGGTAACATGCATCAGTGATTTCTCCATTGTCTACGATGCGCTTACCCCGCCGCGGCGAGTCATGAGTGACGATTAACACGGTACAATCGCACAAAATAGAAGCATCGGACAATCCCCAGGGGCCAACTTTTGGAGGCGCAAAGGACCCCTTTATCCACGGATACACCCAGGGAGACTCATATTATTGAATTTGTTATATATACATTCTCCTCTAAATATTAATATGTTCAACAATCAGTACGCTTTTCGATGCACAAAAGACCTCTGGGCTGCCGGTCTATAAGAGATCTAGGCGATAGATTCAAAAGAAGCTGCATGTTTGATTATTTTAGAAACATGCAATTCGATATATTTTGTTTACAAGAAACACACAGTGTTAAAAATTCAGAGAAAATATGGGCAAGTGAATGGGGATTTAAATGTTACCTTTCTCATGGTAAATCTTGCAGTGCAGGAGTATGTATTTTAATTAAATCAAATAATAATTTGAAAATATCTTCAATCCATAGAGATACTCAAGGTCGAATTCTTATGTTAAATGTTATGCATGAAAGTACACATTTTACTGTTGTTAATGTATACTCCGCAAAAAAAGAAACTGGACACTTGTATGAGACCAAATATTTCGTATTCATTAACGATAAAATATATGATATTGTATATCAAATTAAAGATAAAAATACCCTCTTCAATATTCGCATGAAATCCAGATGAAATCATTCATGCATGACTTGTCACGGTCAATTAACCACACCAAGGTCTGTATTCAAAAATAGCAAAAATGGAACATCCACTCAACCAGCATAATGTAAAACGCTATATTCATGAGATGGCATCATTTTTCATTACAAATGTGACCTTTTCTATCTTCATCTCAATAAAGGGTATAAATGAAGACAAATTGGGAACGTTATAGGTGTTATGTTCATCCAAAAGTAACAAAATGGGGAATTCCATGGCAAAGCTTTATTAGTCAAAACCACAGTTTGTGCCCTTATTTCAGCATGAAAATGGTATAAATTCTTTTCAAGAATTATACCGTATAGTCCAAAGATCTTCAAAACCTGAAGTCACCCTTGGTCAAACATTTGGGCAGTCTTTAACATGACATTTCTCTAGGTAACTAAGGTTAAAATTGCAGGGGACACATGAAATAGACAAGCTTCATGCCTGTAATACAAACCAGTATGATAATGCTCTCATAACCTGGCCCTGTTTTATTGACAAATTTGTATTTCCAGAGTTTGTAGCCACAACAATAAAGTTGAATAATGTCCTAATTTACTTGCCCCGCTCATCTTGTTTTAAGTGAAACGCTTACTATCATTTCAGTCGAATGGTGTGGTCCTCCATTGTTTTGCTATTTTTGAAAACAGACCTTGCTAGTGTTAATTGACCATGGCATTTCATGCATGAACGAATACACCTTTAAGTTATACCCTGCTTGTAGAGGACTAAATTCCCTTTAATTTGATATATGATCATGTACATTGATATGAAATATTTCAACTTATACAAGTGTCCAGTTTCTTTTTTTGCGGAGTATATATGGTCCTAATAACGATGATTGTAATGTATTTAATACATTGCAGGAAATGTTAGGAACGTATGGGTCAGAGCCTCTAATTATTGGCGGAGACTGGAACACGGTACAAAACTCTTTTTTAGATAGACACCCAACTTCAAAACAATACCACCCTAAATGCTATGATTGCCTTGAAACTTTAAAACAGGATTATGATTTGATTGATATTTGGCGTGTTGAAAACCCATGTAACGTTCAGTATACTTGGCAATCGAATGGGTCTCAGAGTAGAATCGATTATTTTCTTATTTCTAGTAGTTTTAGGGAGTTTGTTAATGAATGTGATATTAAGTTTGGTTATCGTAGCGACCATTCAGCTATAACTATTGTAATAAATTGTGCTATTTCGTTTCGTTATTGAACGATAGGCTCCCGCTCACCGCTTCGGCGAGCACATTGTGATTACGTAATGAGCGATTCCTTTGGTAATTCGGTTTTCCCGCGCTCTGCGTGTATGAGCTCATTCTCGCTCAAGCATCCACACCGGTCGCCTGTCTGTTTTTCATCTCCCGCCTCCTTCCAGTCATGGATTGCGATCCCACCGCTCTTCCCACCCAGGCCATCTTGGACGCTATAGAATCCCTCCAGAAAAGGGTAGATTCTGTCTGTAAGCGTCCCCGTTCTGATGAGGAACAGCCCCGCGACGTAGCTTTCAAGCACGAAGGGAACAGGCAACAATATCTCTTCACCGGTGTCATTGACAAGCACATCGGCCACGCCCTCGCCGCTCTAGAGGAGCTCGACGTTCCCGCCGTCTTGGGTCACCTGACCCAGGCCCGCACCGCCATAGCTACCAGGCAAAAGCACATCCGACTTGCGGATCGCTCCGCCCTCGGTTGGGCCACAGTCAGCGAATACGTGGAGGATGAGCTGGCAGATGATTCCGGCGACGAAAAGCGTATCAAAAAGGCCGAGAAAGCAGCCGCCGCCAAGAAAGCCGAAGCTTCAAAGAAGGCGGCCTCCAAGCGTCAGGGCACGTCCAGGTTTTCCCGCCCTCAACAGGACCATCAGTCTCGTCCTTTTCGTGGCGGCCATTTTCGGAGCTCCTACAGCTACGCCCCCTACCGCCGCCCCGAGTCACGCTTGTGTTTCAAGTGCGGTGTGCCAGGCCACGTCCGTTCCAACTGCCCCTCTCTTCGCCCCATGCGTCGCCCGGCTCCAGGAGCCCCCGCCACCGCTCCCAGCCCCTTCTAGCTCCAGGCCGTCGACTTCGAGCGTCCCAGTCACCGCATTTCCGGTCAGTTTTATTTTTCTTTCGATTTGAAGTCGGGCTATCACCACGTTGATATCTTTCCCCCTCACTGTGAATTCTTAGGTTTTGCTTGGCGCCATTCCGATTGCGTGACACGTCATTACGTGTTCACTGTCCTTCCTTTCGGTCTTAGCAGCGCGTGTCATTTGTTCACTAAGCTGACGAGACCATTGGCCTATTATTGGCGCTCGCGCGGATTAATGGCATACATCTATATCGATGACGGTCTCATTATTTCACCTTCTTTGGATGTTGCCGCGTCTAATCTCGCGTTGGTTAAGCGGACTATTGCAAGCAGCGGTTTTGTTCCCAGCAAAGCCAAGTGCGTTTGGGTTCCGTCTAGCAATATTCAATATTTGGGGCTCGTCATTGATTCGCCTTCCGCTTCTTTCCGGGTTCCTCAGGCTAAGTTAGACGTATTGCTGTCGTTCATTGACGATATCCTGCTGCACTCGTCAGCGTCCGATTCGATCCCCGTCGTTACTCTCGCATCTTTTGCAGGACGTGTAGTGTCGATGTCTCTGGCTGTCGGGCCAGTATCGAGATTGATGACCCGCGCTACGTACCGCGCGATCGAATCTAGGTCCTCTTGGTCTTCCTCTGTCTTTGTACCGGAAGATGTTGTTCGCGAGCTTAGGTTTTGGCGGGAAAACATCGCGTCCCTCAACGGTTTTCCCTTTAGATTTCGCCTTGCCGCGACGATGCAGATTTTCTCGGATGCGAGTGGCTTCGGTTATGGCGCTCACGTCCAGGGGCGACCCCACTTGCGCGTTCACGGTTTGTGGTCGTCGTCGCAGAAGCTCACCAGCTCTACCTGGCGTGAATTATCGGCGGTGCTCCGCGCACTTAAGGCATTTGCTAGCTTGTGTTTTCACCAGAAGATTCGATGGTTTTCGGACAACGCGAACGTGCCCCGGATTATTAAACACGGTAGTACCAATCCGACCCTGCACCGCTTGGCGTTGGACATTTACGAGTATTGTCATTCGCAAGACATTATTATTTTTCCTGAGTTGCTGCCAAGAGAAGAGAATACGCTAGCAGACAGTATTAGCAAGTTTAAGGACTACGATGATTGGTCTGTTGACGATGCTACCTTTGCTCGATTGGAGTTATTGTGGGGCCCCCACACGGTAGACAGGTTCGCGTCTCCCCACAATGCGAAGCTGGCTGTGTTTAACGCCAGATTTTTGTGCGCGGGGTCGTCAGCGATGGACGCCTTTTGCCAGGATTGGGGGGTGGGTAATAATTATTTTTGCCCGCCCGTCTCTCTTATACCCCAGGTGGTCACGCGCATGGCCTCGTCCCTCGCTACCGGGACGTTGGTCATTCCAAAATGGCGAACAGCGCATTTTTGGCCGTGCATCTGCCCCGATGGCAGGCATTTCCATCCGCGTGTGTTAGATTGGAGGTTGTTGAAGGTGTCATTTTCACCTCCTTCCCTCGGCAGTCCGGCGCTGTTCTGTAGGGACCCGTCCTTCCTTATGCTAGCATTGCGATATGACTATAAGCTGCCGCCTAGGGCGTTCAACTCGGGATTTTGTAGCACAGACCTCGGTTATTGCTCAGATTGCGTCTGAAATGTTATGCTCCCTTTACCGTTATCGGCGAAGCGTTGTAAGTTTGCGATTTAATTAAGCATGATATTATTTTATCGTACACCGCCTTTGTTATAGGTTAGCCGATGTGTATCGGCGTTTTTTATTCTATGCAGCAGAGACCGTTGCATAATTATTACGAATGTTATTTTTCGCGAGTGCCGAATTTGTTTGTGAGAAGTGCGCCCACATAGGGCATGAAGCCCCGCCTTGTCATGGCGACCGACACGGTATCGGTATACAGCCTCTATGAGGCGCGATTATTGTTTCGTATTGACTGTCATTTTGCTTGCTAGAGGGGCGCCCACATGCGGCAGGAAGCCCCGCCTTAAATGGCGACCGACTTTGTATCGGTATATTGCCTCTATGGGGCGGACTAACGTTTGTATTGAGAAGTGTGATTTTATTGTTCGTTCGTAGGGCGCCCGCTATGGGCCGGAAGCCCTGTCATAATGAATCGGTAATTGACGTTATGTTTGTATATAGCTAATTGCTTGGCCGGGAGCGTCATTCGTGTTCGAATTGCTTGAGATGATTAATTCATCAGTGCACCCCCATTTTGTACGCGTGCGGAAATACCGTTTTTTGAATGCCATGTAGATTTGCTAGAATTGTCTATTCTTTTTATTCTAAGCGACCGTTTTCCTACTTTGGCGTTTCTCGACCGCTACCGATGCTCAGCATTACCATTATGTTCAAACTCAATTTCGTTTCCCCTTGTGTTCTTATTGTGTTGTATTTGTCTTGTAGTGCATATGTATGGTTTACCTAGAGGTAAATATAGAAAGGAAATTAACTTTCTGACGTAGTAACACATAGGAAGAAAGTGCTATTTCGTTTCGTTATTGAACGATAGGCTCCCGCTCACCGCTTCGGCGAGCACATTGTGATTACGTAATGAGCGATTCCTTTGGTAATTCGGTTTTCCCGCGCTCTGCGTGTATGAGCTCATTCTCGCTCAAGCATCCACACCGGTACCCCCCCCCCCCCCCGCCTCTATTCACTATTTTTTACGTCGAGTTTTGGTTTTGCTGCATGCGCAACTGTCCCATTGAGGTGCATGTATATGCTTCAATGACCCCCCCCCCCCCCCCCCCCCTAGCAAGGAGCCAGGGAGTGCGCCCTCGTTTATGCACCCTTGGACGCACCCACGTTTCCCCCAGCAGATCTGGGGGTTTTTCGTGGCCTCCGCATGCTAAGCCCCAACGCTAGCACGGTGCTGAACGCCTTGCTCCCCCCTTCCCCACACTTATTGTGTTTTGGATAATGAATGTTCTTGTTGTTGTTTGGATTCTTGGGGTACTTCATACGTGTGTACCTGTATTCGCCTATATTTCGTTATTGTAATGAATCGTGCGTTATTACTGTGCTGTTTGCGCATACATATGCAGTAAGCATCGAGTTGTGCATAATAACTCGGATTCGATTATATGAACGGTTCTCATTTTCCCATTTTCGCTCGGTTTCGAGCCGACCTCCAGATACTTGGACGAGCAGAGTGGATTCCATATCCAGCCCATATCTCCGGTCCTTGGCGCAGAGCACCTTACCAGCCCTACTTGTCTCATCTAAAGCGTCCTCCACAACCTCCAAGTACCGCGCAGCATGGGGGAGATGGCTGCTATGGGCCCGCTCCTCGGATGACATCGTCCCCTTTCCAGTGCAGCCGTTTCACCTGTGCCTGTACATCTCACACCTGGCTTCTTCTAGCGGAGCGAAGTCGGCAGCGGACTCCGCGATCGCCGCTATCAAGTGGGCCCACAGCACGGTGGGCGTAGCCTCTCCTACTGACGATCCTATGGTCAAGAGCGCCCTCCACGGCTACAACCGCACGCATGCCTCTCCCGTCAGTCGGAAGGAACCCGTCACGGCAGATATCCTCGGCAGGCTCCTTGCCTCACTCGATCAGGGCAGCGTTTCTCTGGCAGACCTACGCACCCTTTTTGTTTGTTTCGTCTGCTACGCCGGCTTCCTGCGGTTCGACGATATACGCTCTCTACGGCGGAGAGACTGCGCAGTCTCCTCCGACAGGATGGTCATCCATCTCGCGAGTTCGAAGACCGACCAGTACCGGCAGGGGGGCGACGTCACGATCGCTCGGACACGTAAAGCGACCTGCCCCGTGGCTGTCGCAGAGAGGTATTTCGGCGCCCTCGGCGACCCGCTCGATTCTTCCCTCCCCCTCGTTCGCAGGCTCACCTCTTCCAAGCGGGGCCCGATTCCAACCCGGCACGCCCTGAGCTACACCAGAACCCGCGAGACCGTTTTGGAGGCCCTTAAACCCTTCGTTCCGGACATCGGTCTTTTTGGCCTGCATAGCCTGAGGTCGGGGGGCGCTACGTCCGCAAGCAACGCGGGCGTTCCGCCCTTTCTCATCTCCCAGCACGGGAGGTGGAAGACCAGTAGAGCGAGGGATGCGTACATCAAGTCTGACTCCTCTTCCAACCTCCTCCCTTCCCAGTCCCTCGGCATCTGATAACACGTGTGTTCACACAGGACTTCGATTTATATGATTCCCATTTTCGATGCACTTACGCCATGTCAGGGCGTTCTTGTTTTTTGCGTAATAAACGGCGACCGCTACCGATGCTCAGCATTACCATTATGTTCAAACTCAATTTCGTTTCCCCTTGTGTTCTTATTGTGTTGTATTTGTCTTGTAGTGCATATGTATGGTTTACCTAGAGGTAAATATAGAAAGGAAATTAACTTTCTGACGTAGTAACACGTAGGAAGAAAGTTCAGTTCCTAAGAGGGGACCTGGTTTTTGGAAACTTAATTCTTCTTTATTGATGAATGAAAAGATACAAGATGAAATTAGGCTATCTATTGTCTCTTTTTTAAAAGAGCCTGAGGAAACAGGCACGGAGAGGAAATGGGAATATTTTAAATTTAAAATAAAACCAAAAATTACCCATTTGTCTAAATTAAATAAAAAAGAGAATAATCAACACATAGACAAACTAAGAAAAAGAATTGAAGAAACACAACAACTTTTAAATTTGGATCCTCGAAATAATGAATTGAAAGAAATGATTGATGTATATGAAACTGAATTGATTCATTTACATGAAATTTATATAAGAGGTGTAATGGTTCGTACAAGAGCAACTTGGATAGCTGAAGGAGAAAAGAATACACGATATTTTTTTAACTTAGAAAAACGGAATTTTGACAAAAAACATATAACAAAATTATATGTCAATGGGACACTGGTGACAGAGCCAAAAGATATCCTGGTGGAAGAGAAGAATTTTTATGAAGAATTGTATTCAACTAGACACACGGAAAAAGAAAATAATGAATTTTGTTGGGATGAATATGATTTACCCGTTTTAGAAGAAGAATCTGCAGTTTTATGCGAAGGACCCATCACAGAAGATGAGTGTCTTGAAGCAGTAATGTCGATGCCCAATGATAAAACACCCGGATCAGATGGGCTTTCTGTTAATTTTTATAAAGTATTTTGGCATGAGTTAAAAGATGACCTGTGCCAAGTATTTAATAAATGTTTTGAAAAAGGTGAACTTTGTCCCTCAATGAGAAGAGGAATAATTACTTTATTACCTAAACAGGGAAAAGATAATTTATATTTGAAAAATTGGCGTCCGATTTCGTTATTAAATACAGACTATAAAATATTGGCAAAAATAATAGCGAATATATTAAAAAAGGTACTTCCATTATTAATTTGCTCTGATCAAACTGGTTTTATGAAAAATAGGTGTATTGGAGAAAATATTCGTTTGTTTTTAGACATGATAGAATTTTGTAAAACTCACTCTGTAGATGGTCTTGCCTTTTCTATTGATTTCGAAAAAGCATTCGATTCTATAGAATGGAATTTTTTGTATAAATGCTTAAGGAAATTTGGTTTTAAAGAAGATTGTATTTAATGGATAAAAACACTTTATAATAATATTGAAGGTTGTGTACTCAATAATGGATATTCATCACCGTCATTCAGTTTACAGAGGGGTGTAAGACAAGGCTGCCCTCTTTCACCCTACTTATTTTTGATTGGTGCTGAAATCCTAGGGGCAATGATTAGACAATCAAATGATATTTTAGGGATCCGTGTAAACGACTCAGAGGTGAAACTGAGTCAATATGCAGATGATACTATTATTTATTTATCAGCGACTGAGAGAAATTTAGATAAATGTTGTGATATGTTATCACGATTTGCAAGTATATCCGGTTTGAAAATAAACAGAGAGAAGAGTAATATTGTGCGTTTAGGTAACTTTCAAGGTACTTTTTGTAAAGATAGGAAATTTAAATGGGTGTCTGAATCATTAACATATCTAGGTATAAAAATACCTGTCTCAGGCGATTTTGATTTATACGATTTAAATTTTGAAGAAAAAGTTAAAGAAACTGATAATTTGTTACAAGTTTGGAGCAATAGGAGTTTGTCATTAGCTGGGAAAATTGCAGTAATCAAAGCACTTGTAATTCCAAAGTTTGTATATCTGTTTAGTAACACCCCTAACCCACCTAAACAGTTTTGTATTACTCTTCAAAAAAGACTATTTAAATTTATTTGGAACAATAAAGGTGATCGAATCAAAAGAAGTATAATGTATAATAATTTGAATGATGGTGGATTAAAAATGACGCATTTAGAAAGTGTTTGTAACGCCTTGGAAATTGCATGGGTAAAACGAATTTTGGACGAACAAAATGATGGCCATTGGAAGAAATTGTTTTATGCCAATACTAAAAAATAGGTGGCGTGTATATATTCTTGTGTAATTTTGCAGGAGGTGATTTGAATTATAGTGGTATAAATGGATTTTGGAAAGATGTTCTTTTTGCTTGGTCATATTATAGATACTATAACCCCGTGAAGTTTAAAGATATTATGAATCAATCGCTCTGGTATAATTCCCACATTAAAATAGATGGAAAAATAGTTATGTATAAAAAATGGTTTGATGCAGGCATTTTGTTTTAAAAGATATAGTAAAATAGATGGATCATTTAAACCTTTTTTGGAACTACGGGAATTTTTACAGTTGAATAATGGATGTTATTTAAATATTTTGCATTGCTCTCCTGTATAACAAAAAAAAAGTGGAAAAGAATATTGAAAATAGGTGACTTATAACAAGAACGAGAAGAAGATGGATACACGAAATTTATTCGATTTAAAAAAGTAACAAAGCCCTGTTATGAAAAAATAGTGTCTAAATTTTGTATAAACTTATTAAATACGAATCAATGTGAAAAGTGGTCATATGACTTGAATATAAATTTGAGAGATTTAATTCAATGGCAGAATAGATTTGAAATTATATATTGGGTAACGCTGGATACTAAGATTCGTGTATTTCAATTTAAATTCATTCACCGTCGCTTAGCGACAAATGATTATTTATATAAAATAGGTATACACAATGCTCCAGTTTGTAATTTCTGCAATGAAGAACCACAAAGTTTGTTGCATTTGTTTTGTACATGTTCTATAATTAAACAATTCTGGTCAGATATAAATGCTTGGTTATTGAGAAAGAATGTATATACTCAACAATTCTCGAACTTAGATATCTGTTTTAGTTTTGGCGAAAGAACTCTCCATCTCACTAATACAATTATATTTTATGCAAAATATTTTATTTATAAAACAAAGTTCGAAGAAAATGTTTTGTCATTTTTACGTTTTACAAAGGAACTTGATCTTCTTCAACACGTGGAATATATTATTGCATATAGAAAAGGAAAACAGAATAGACACGAAAAAAAAGTGGAGACCTCTCATTTGATTTAATATCACTTAATTTTGTTTGTACATGTACAATTGTTTATTCTTAATTTTATTGTATTTGTTATGCATGTCGAATATAATGATGATCAACGATTGTAAACGTTTTTGATTTGAAGCAATAAAAAGAATTACAAAAAATAAATAAAAAATACTGATGAGATGCAAAACTAAAATAAACCAAAATGCACGGAAGATTGTAATGCTAGAAACCCATTATAACCCCAACCTACCGCCTCCACCAATATTTTCCCCGCATAGGAACATACAGTTTGAGGGTTCTGAAGTATTAATGTTTCCAGGGGCTCAATCCCCTAGCCTCATGGGCGTGGAGGGGGAGGGGGTGGATAGGGTGGGGGCATATATCCCCCAATAATTGAGGTGGGGATGGCCTGTATTATCACCCTCCCACTTGCCCCCTCTCGTTCAGTATGTGAAAGTTGATACAATAGTTTTCTTTAAACCAGATTTGGAGAGTGACGAACTGAAATATCAAAAAATTTCCGGGGCTGCGCCTCCGGGACCCCTGGACCCACTCATTCAAGAATGCTTGCCATACCTACTCAAATTAGTTTATATTCAGTACATAATTGCCTTATTATACCATTTGTATTACAGCAAACCTATTATGTTGATATCACAGTGTGATTTGATAATGATGGTGACCATTAATCGCGAGGCGCACCGACCGTTACCAGCCGAAGACCACGGGCATGACAGGTGGCGACATCATACGAGCCACGCTTTACACCTCGGAGGAGCGGGCGGGATCGAGCACAGATGGGGAGGTGGTCGATTACGACAACGGCTGGTATGAAGCAGTCTTCAATCTGCGATGGCCTGGCGTGATTAAGGTGAGCCAGAAAAGCCTACTTATATAGAGTTTTCCATCCATTTTAACACTTTTGTCACTCAATTTGATAAATTTGTACTTCAATTTGGTCCCTAGAACGAGCCAATGCCAACTTCATTTCGACTTTTGTCGACCAATTTTACAAAAATTCCATTCAATTTAGTCGTTCGTCACGCATTTTGTCAATTACAATTCAAATCAGTCGGTCACAAAAGTTGCTGATCACATCTGTGACTGACGAATTTGAATTGTACTGCAGTGGACGATAATCTGTGACAAATGACTAAATTGAATAGACTTGAAACTGGTCGACAATAAACGAAATTGAAGTTGTCATTGGCTCATTCCCGGCTTCTCGGGACGAAATGGAAAATTGATACAATTGAATGACAAAGTGTTAAGATAGATAGGAATAATTATTATGACAACTATGCCTTTTCTTCTTCCCTGTCAACGACGTTGTATGGCGTAATTACAAGCAGAAACCTTGAAACCTTTCACTTTGCTATACAACTACGAAAAGGTGTCCATGAACATTCGCTACCCAGCTAGCGGAACCATCCTCGTTCTATTATTAATGGGTGTGATATTAAAGAGGGGTGGGCGATGGGAAGGGGATGCCAGTCATGCCACTAGTTGAGGTTCCCATCTATGTTCCCTGTTGATAATTCACGACCGCTGCACAGAGCGCGTCTCTATCAACGCGCTCTGGCGCGAGTCGCTATCGCCCTCTACGGCTAGATCCAGTAAATAAAGGAAATAAAGCAAAATAAATGCGAAATAAAAAGTTTATCAACCAGTCCAGACTGCTCTGGCGCGAGTACGTTATCGCCCTCTACGGCTTGATCCAGTAAATAAAGAAAAATAAAGCGAAATAAAATGGGCGAGAAACTCGACTAGGATGCCACCTGCTCCTTTCTCCTTCATCTCTCTGAAATCTGGGATGAATTTTAACTTTCTTAATATATATTTTGCCATTTAACCCGCAACATACCAGATTTGCGATTTCCATACACTTATAAAGGACTATGCATGAGCTCTTAAAGGGACAGATCCACTTTTACAAAACGTCTGAACAGCTTTCAGTTGACGGATGGGGATCAATGTAACACGCAAAAAAAAAATCAGAGCGAACAGCCCTCTAATTTGGATTCTACGAATGAAAAACGAATGCGTCCCTCCATTTAAACTATATATCGGTCAATAAAGGAGTTCAACTGATTTAGCATAATATTACAACAATATAGTACTAATTCTCGTAAAGGTATTGTGAAGCCGACATTTGTTAACGTATGTCACGGAAAAAGATCTAAAAAAGAAAGAATATATAATTACATGTAGTCAGTTTAAGCGAAGTTTGGGTATTTTGCTTGGTAAACGCTCACACATTAGTACTTATGCGCGGGTCACGTAGCTAGCGTGGGTCACGTAGGGGTCATGCATACCGATCTGGCACTCCGTGAAATCTATGTACGAACTTACTCACCGGCCGAAAATACGTATGTACCTAATTAACCGACGTCCCTCAGTTTATTAAGTTTTAGGTCTATAACTCCACGAAAAAGAGATTTCAAGCCCTAATTTTTTCAGGCATGCTATTAAATGACATTTCCTTTCATATAAGACAATAACCTCGCAACTTTTGAATTTTGGCTTGCAAAAGTGGATCTCTCCCTTTAATAGGCTCTTGGTAAAGTTTAGTATGGGAAAGTAGGGCATCCTGAATTAGCAACAATTTATTGATTATCCAAACGCAAGCAGGAATATTGTCAAATTATGTCATAAGTATACTTTTCATCGTTATTTACCTCCTTTCGAGCACTATGCAATGTCTAGATAAAAATGCTGATAATTTCAGGATTGGTGTCAAATTGTGTCATACATTGTATTGTTATTTATCTAATTTTGAGCACTTTACAATTTTATTAATAAAATGGTTAAACATAACTTTCTTCAGATAATATCGGGATCGTTGTCAACTTGTGTCATACTTTAAACATTATTCATCTCCTTCCAAGCGCTTTACAATGTCTAAATACAATGGGGAAACATAACTTTCTTCTGATGATATCAGGATTGTTGTCAAATTGTGTCATACTCTTCAACGTGATTTTCCTCTCGAGCACGTTACAATGTCTCAATAAAATGGTAAAACATAGCTTTATTCTAATCAGGAATGATGTCAAAATGTGTCATAATTATTGTACTTTTCAACATTATTTATCTTATTGCGATTTTAACATAATGCCGACATATTTGTAATGATACAGTTTTTTTTGTCCTAATCCCGCGATCTTTTTCTTGTCTTTCATTATCGTCAGATAAAGGTAGTGTCGGTTCACTCGTTCGAGGCGCTGCGAATAATTCAAGACGTCGTATCCACACGACCGGTCAAGATGGCATACATTGGTAAATTTGCCAAGGGTGCTACAGAAGAAATCAGACGGTGCAACATTATAGCTCTAGAGGTGAGCCTAATAATATTTAGTGTCTATTTCATTTGTTCTTCTGTATTTTCTTTTTGGGGGGGGGGGGGAAATTTTTCAAGTATTTATTAGTCGCCTTTGAAGACGTTATGAGAATATTTACATTTTTATTTTAAGTTATGATTATGTATGTAAGAAAGATACAAATTCATAATTTCACAAATAATTTGTTTTGATAATGTACAGTTTTGACCAATGTACAACTTAACCACACCCAGTGGCGAACCCTGGTACTGCCAACCTTCCAGGAATGGAAACAGGTTCTGTCGTGCCAGGTTGGAGGTGCTTTGTAGTGTTTGAAGACATAATGCAAATGATTCCCCACGGATATAAGAGAACAACTTAAGGAAATTCAGTATCGGTCTCCCATTTTTGATTTCATAGTTTGGGCCGATGTGCAATTTCACCACATCCAGTGGCGTACCATGGTACTGCCAACCTCCCACGCACAGGGATATGTCGTGCAAGGACCGGCGCGGCGGTGGTCGCAGAGCGATGAACCTGCAACTAAAACTCTGCTCAAGACCATCCTTCAGGATTATGATGACGGCTTTCCTATCAATAGGTGATTCTTTCATCCGCTGAATCTCCATAGTAGTTGTAACCCAACATAATTCTGAAAAGAATTATTCGAAATCAGTGTAGTAATAGAATGAGGTCACTGAATAATGACCCTGCAAGTAAAACTCAGATCAAGAAGATTCTTTAAGGATTACTTGGATTGTGACGATGGTTGTGACATAAACAGATACGTAGGTCATTATCACGCACATCTCCCTAATTTCCCTTGCGATATCCTTTCTCCTATGAATTGTGTACAAGTAATAAAATCCATTCATGTGCAAGGATTAAGATTGTTTTAGAATCATGAATCTGCATCTGAAAATTTGTTTAGACTAGTGTATATGATCAAGACAATCGTCAATGATATACAAATACTGCCTTGCCTTCCCTTTGTCTGAACCACCATCTCTTTCCTGAATAGAACATTCGCATCTGGCCAACATTGATGAAAAAGATTGTGGTGACTTGTATGAAGTGGTCTCAAAGCAACTTAACTGCAACTCAAATTTGTATAAAGACAATTATTTTGTGACCTTACATCACAAAACGACCATTATGCGCTGTGGTAGTTTCTCTTTTATTAGCTAAAATAGTCAAATTTTGTTCAAAAGATGATATTTAGGATTTTGGTATTTCCTGAATAACTACCTTATCTTAATCTACCTTCTGGGAAATTTTGAGAGTCGGAAATCAGATTTAAATAGTAATTTTTCATTTAATAAATGTGATCTTATTACAGCGCTTGAATAGACACTGATATTTTAAGCGGCCCATTTCTCCCTTATTTTAAAAATGCTTTAGCCATATTCCATATCTTTGCATTCATTTTAAAAGGGTTTAAAAGGGTAAATACCGGCGCAATCGCCGCATCCGCGTAAACGCCGCATGCCGACTTTGAGCATTGAAATTGAAAAAAAAAGTGTGAGAAAATTGCGCTAGGAAAACTGGCGACAAAAAAAGCAGGAATTTTTTATCTCATCTTGATATATTTCTTTAACAATATTTACGAAAATATAGTTACAAAATATTCAGAATTACCTTAGTTTCGAGCAAAAATATAGTTTTCCTGAATAGGAACGAGAACTCTAGCGCTACATGTATTACGAGATTGCCAGCACTTACGAGATTGTCAGCGCAGCTGGCTTACGCATGTACATGTACAAATATTTACGTACGTAAACGTCAATCGCGTAGTTCAATCGCGTAGTTCGCGAGCACGCCTTAGCACGCGTACCACGCGGCGCTCTGCTGTCTTTGCCAAAAACCATGTAGTAGTATACATTATCTTTATCATGCGATCATGCATGCACTGCATCCATAACGCACGTAGCTAGATCGATGGCAGGCGCAAGCGCGGCGCTGGCAGTGCATTTGTTTCGTAACTTTGAAGTAAAAACGTATCGGATTTAGCAAATATCGGCAAAAAAAGGTGAGAAACCATTCTAGGCCAGGGTAAACATAGACAATTTGGCTAAATAATGTTTTATCACCCAATACAATACAGTGCAATACAACCAATAGTCCCACACCTGCTGAAATGTGTTGTTTGGAGGCAAGGTCGTCGATTTCTTCTCATGGTTGGGGGGGGGGGTTGACCCAATGACGATGCGGAGCATCGTCCACGAGCCGCGTAGCGGCGAGGCGATTTTTGTTTGGCTATTTTGCTAAGGGGGGGGGGGGGGGGGGTTGACCCAATGACGATACGGATACTGTGTGGGTCTGGACACAATGATGGCGTTTTTCTATGCACATCACACTTTCACTTGGCAGCCCAAGGGGGGGGGGGAAGGGGGGGGGGGGGGGGTTAAACCCATGATGGCGTTTGTCTATGCACATCACATTTTCACTTGGCAGCCCAAGGGGGGAGGGGGTGTCCCCCCTCCCACTGTAGGAAGCTTTTGCATTTTGGGGCTTGAAATTGTGCAATCTGGAGCATACCTAAGGCATCAATTTCACGTTTTATAAACTTGTTTCTGAGTTACCGTGTTATAGAGAAACACAATTAATGAAATCAAGTTTGCAGAAAACCAAAGGGCGGATCGAACTTCTTTTGCTTATGGAGGAATGAGTAAGGACTTTCTAACATAAGACATACGATAGTAGCCTCTTCCACAATTACATGCGCCAGTATACTTTTTTTTTTTTTTACCCTCCCAAATATTGGGGTGATGATAATACAGGCCATCCCCCCACCTCAAATATTGGGGGGGATATATCCCCCCCCCCCCCCCCCATCCCCCCGTGATCGACGCCCCTGTTTGGAGGTCAGTCAAGAGTGACATTTTGACTATCTCCGCGTACACGCCGCACCCCGACTTTGCAGGGTTTTTTCGAGGAAAAAGTATGCGGCGATTACGCCGGTAGTCCAAATATGACAAATTATATAACATTTTAAAGGTAATGGCTTCTATTTTAATGTTATATGAAAATCAGCAAAATCAGTTTTCCCGACTTATTGGTCGTTTTGTGGTGTAAGGTCACATTTCTTTTTTCTCTAAAATTTTGTCACATGCATTTTTACGACGCGACGTTTATCTGTTGTGTTGTTCAATATACATCAATTGTATTTCCCCTTCGTTGTGTTACCATGGTTATTAGAGTTTATAATAATACAAACAATTCAAATAATTCAAACAATTTAATAGTTACCGTATAGCGGAATACAAATATAATTATATCAATTTTGTTTAGTATTCACTGTAAATCATTTCAAATTCATGTTTAGTAAAACCAATGTTATATTATCAAAATGTGAAATTAAAGTGGTTGTAAAGCAAGTATAATTTGATTATATTTGTTTTCTTTTCAGATATCGGGAACCCATTCCTAGTGGAAATGTTGACGAAATTCGTGTTCAAGTCCCGGATGGTCGAGGTGAGATTGACTTACGCCTGATAAACGATCTGATCCGATCCGGCGATTGATTATGGATCGGGGCTAAATAACATGCTTTTCAATTCGCACGTCTTGCTTTTGTTTGCCAGATCAGAATCTGATGTGACTATATTTATTCGAGGTCAGCACCGGTTAGCGGACTATTTAGCCATATATATGAATATTAGTTTTGTTTCCAAATGGTAAGAATGCTGGTCTGAATTCTAAATTTTGGGGTGGGTTGGTTTAGATTTTTTTTAAATAGTGTTGTCGGTTAAGAGGGCGCTATACGAATACCACATTCATACCACATCCCACATGCAAATTGAACTGCACCCTCTATTTAACTGACGCCACAGTTTTCGACAGCCGTGCGTGGACGTCGCATTCACATACACCTGTGCGGCGTGGTTGTCAATAGCAGATCGCCCTCTTAATGAAACGAAAAATACACTTTAAAACTGTAATAATATAAGATAGCATCCAGTGGCTGTACAAAAATAAGTTATTTGGTAGGATCTTTTTGCAAAGTAGAAAAAGTAATGTGTTGAAACCCTACCACCCAAACCTCGGCATTCAGGATGAACAATCTGTAGCAATACCCACAATACGAATCTGCATTCCACCTAAAACAATTATAAGCATTGTTTACTTCATATATTTTCGGTTCGCAGATACCGGTCGCGGTATGAACCTAGCTCACACCGAGTTCCTCTGGCAGGGTAAGAACCAATTACTCCATGCCGCCCGGGCCAGAACATCGGCACGACCGCGCCTTCGGGATACTTCTACCATGACACATGGTACTCACACCACTGCCACATCCGACATCAGTGGACGCCGCCGAACATTACCGAGCGTCTCCGAAACACGTCGATTCACATGATCGGCGACTCGAGCGGGCGGCAGATCTACACGCTGCTAACAAACATGCTGGGGAACCGGATCACAAGCGAGCGTACGCGATTTCTACACGAATCGGAAGGACGCAGCGGACCACGCTGGGCGCGCGATGACGTCAACGGTATACGCATTCGCTTCAATTTTCACTGGTTTCCCAATAGGTGGGTCAAATTGGTTCAACCAGTCAAACATCATGGACGCCGCCATGCGGCTTGACGCAATCCGGAGCGAACCGGGTTCGGGTGGTTCGGACAGGGTCGTGGTGGTAATGCCAATCGGCGCGCACTTCGTATACCACGATCTTGAATTCTACGAAGCGCGTCTGCACGTTGTGAAGAGTGCAATAGACAGACTATTGCACAGAATTCCGGACGCGCTGGTGATAATCAAGTCCATGACGGCGCGAGAATACAACAATGTATTTCATATCACAGCCAGTGGAGAGTGGTGGATGTGGCGAATGGATCAGAGCATGCGCAGGATTATCGCGTCGGACTCTCGTTTAGGGCTCATCGACGCGTGGGATATGACGAAAGCGATGCTATTCCCATATAATGTGCACCCACACGAAACGGTCATAGCGAACTTCATTAGTCATATGCTTTCGTATAGTCCTATGGGCAATTTTAAATGAGTACTAACATTAGTTTAGGGATTTTGTTGTTTGTACGGGTAGTTGAACAAGTGTCTTTCAGCGTTTAGTGCCTCATATCCTTGATAACCTAGAAATATGTTATATGTATTCAAGTTGGAATTCCTTACTAGTGATTGTCAACAACTATTTCTTATGTATTGTAAAACTGAACTTCTCTAAAAGAATATTTCGCATAAAGGCTTGGCTGTTAACAATCACATTTGTATTATTATGCTGTTATATTCCTTGCATGATGTATAAATAAGTATTCCAAGATGAATTTTATACAACCAGGGGTGACAATGTTTTTCTACTTGTCCATGTAGTTGTTTCCACATAAAGCCCTAGTAATATTATTATTATTTGTATCATTTTATAAGTTGTAGTAGACGGAAATAGTACAGGCTTCAAAGATAGAGGGAGTTGATATAACCAGTGTCCACGCAAATACACTGTACTGGTAGAAAGACCAGTGTCGATCTGTATTGATGTACATAACCCACTTCAAGAACCCAATCGATTGGCTGAGTTTCATCCACACTGCGCGGTCACTGGCTCAACAGCCTGCTTGAAAATATGGTTGTGCTGAATAATAGGACTTACACTATGTATCACTACTCATTGCCCTGAATCTGGTGATGAAAGCTGTCTGTACCTTTTGAGAAAACATATTTGTTGTGCTATATCGGCATTTTAATCTGTACATCATTTTCAAATATACATGTATTTTGGTCAAACTATACCTGCAGCACACATATATACAATGTGATATTGGAATATCTATTCTTTCAAAAATAAAACTATTGCATGTCACTGTAAATTAATAACATAAGGCATCTTCACACCTCTCTCTCTCTCTCTCAACTCTCCCCCACTTTTTCTTTTCTCTCTCTGTTTCCCGTATTTCTCCTCCAGTATGGACCGTGTCTTTCTATCATGTCTGCTACATTTCTCCCTGCTCTAGAACATACTGTACATAGAGACTTCACTCTTATCTTTATCTGTACTTGTAAATAGTGTTTTATATTTGTTATTATTATTTGTTTGTATTAATCTATATTTACTGTATCTTTAAGAATATGTACAACTTGTAAAATATTAAGTATGGCAACACTTCAAGTCTCTGGTTTATATTGCCAGACCTCTGTGTGTTTCTCTTTCGATGTTATGGCAGTTTATTTTGTATGTACGAAATTGATTATTGTGAGACATGCAGGAATATAATACAATAAATAAATAAATAAATAAATAAGTATCACTTAATCTCGCGCTAGACCCTAATTTTGTTTTTATTTGTCTGTACCGTATGTCCCCAAAAAAATTACAATCGGACTTTCTGCAACGATAACATTACAGATAGTAGATCAACCATAATGCTATTTCAGGGTATGATACTATAACTTATTACCTACACTCTTAAAATGTTGGGTAATTGTTGGTTGGTTAAAAAGATTCATATTTCTGGGCAATTATTACCCAATTGAGCCTTCAAGTGAACATCAGTTGGGCAGATTTTAACAAATAGTTGTGTGGACAGTATGTTGCCCAGTGTTAGGCAACATACTGTCCAACTTTGCCCAATTCTTTTAAGAGTGAACATCTTGCAGAAAACCCTATTCGATTTGATTCAGTGGTCATGGAGAATGGAGATCTTTGTAAATCATGTCATGGATTCGTTTCTTCCAAGTCTGACACTTGGATGCTCTTGGCACCCATATGAATGGAAATATTTTGCTCTCAACTGTCAGGGCAACTAACAAATGAATTCAAATTATGTGCATACCTTTATATCAATGGTGTGTACTCGTGTAAGGTTTTGTTGTTGAAAGATGTATTGATCGCTCAGAAAAAAAGATAAGAGAAAGCCATAAAGGGGACAGAGCTCAAATCAAGTTATGAGTTAATTATTTAATTTCTATATTTAATCATTCATTTTCACACCTTACCAATGTTTGCAAAACCCAGAAAATATGATTCCATTTTATTTAATTTCATTCATTATTTATTTCGTTAGTTGAAAATGAAAGGAAACAAGCAGTCACTTTCTCAAAAGATATTTTTGTGCGAGAACACAATGAACAACTTCGTATTTGTAAGGCGTGAACACAATGGACAACGCGTCTCCTTACAAAACCTGAAGGGAAGACAAATAAAGGTATAGGTGTAAAGTTCATTTTTAAATTTGAAAATGAAAAAAAAAAGATTGAAAATTGAACCAGAATCCCATTATTTGCGATATTGAAAATGGAAAAAACGACCAACATGCAATATCCATTTTCAGATAGAAAAACGAAATATTTAAAAACTGATAATGGCGAGCGTTTCGCATTTTAGAATTCACAATCGCGAAATATGTTTCAAATTGAAGCCCGCCCTCATGCGTTAATTTTCCGGCGATCTTCATACACTCCAGCACTACAGCTATTGGACTACTATGGGAAGGAGCAAAGTGGGAGGGCATACAAATGTTTTATGGATGGCTAGGGGTAGCCGAGGGGGAGGGGGGGGGGGGGGGGGGGGGGGGGCTGGATACGGTGATATAAATGAGTATTATGTTACCTCTTTGGTTTAAGGGGTTTAATTTAATATGAGCAGAGAATGGGACTACTGTTGGGAGGGGGAGAAAGGGGGAGGGCATAATAATTGTTTATGAATGGCTAGGTGTTGTCAAGGGGGAGTGGGGGGGGGGGGGGGGCTGGATACGGGTAGGCCTATATAAAGGAGTTCCTCCTTGGTTTCAGGGTTTTAATTAAATATGAACAGAGAATCGGACTATTGTCGGGAGGGAAGAAGGGGAGGGCATAAAAAATAGTTTAAGGATGGCTAGGGGTAGCCAAGGAAGGGGGGGGGGGGGGTAGCTGGTTAAAGGGATATATAAATAAATATATAACCTCCTTGGTTTTGAGACTACTAAAAGGGGGGGGGGGGCATAATAATGTTGTATGGATAGCTAGGGGTAGTCAAGGGGGGAGGGGGCTGGATACGGGTAGACCCCATTTTGAGCCCTCAGAGCATGATTTAAACATGGGGGTCCTGCCCATCTCTTTGAAACCCCCTCTGAGCATACTCGAACCATGGGCAGCCCACTCTGAGTATATCCCAAGCTTGGGGGCACCGCCCATCTCTTTGCAGCCACCTCTGAGCATAAATAAAAACCTTGGGGCACCGTCCATCTCCCCCTCAGAAACATGGGGGCTCTGTTCTTGTTTTGGGGAGCCCCCTCTGAGCATGAATGAAGCCTGGGGCACTTCCCATCTCTTTGAGGACTCCCTATGAAGCCTGGAGGCTCCGTTCTTGTTTTGAGAAACCCCTCTGATCACGAATGAATCATTGGGGCACCACCCTTCTCCTAATCCCCTACTTCAACCCCCCCCCCCCCCCCTTGGCTTCCGCTAGCCATCCATAAAACATTGTTATGCCCTTCCCCTTTCTTCCCTCTCGACAGTAGTCCCATTCCCTGTTCATATTAAATTTAATTCATAAAACCAAGGAGGTAACATAATACTCCTTTATATCCACGTATCCAGCTCCGCCCCCCCCCCCCCCCCCCCCCCTCCCCCTCGGCTTCCCCTAGCCATCCATAAAACATTTTCCTGCCCTCCCCCTTCTCCCCTATGAAAATCGCGCGGAAAATGAACGCATGAGGGCGGGATTCCATTTGAAACGTATTTCGGGATTCTGAATTTTGAAATCCGAAACACTCGCCATTATCCGTTTTTTTTAATATTTCGTTTTTCTATTTAAAAATGAATATTAACATTTTGTTGTTTTTCCATTTTCAAAATCGCAAAAAGAAACGTGATTCTGGTTCAATTTTCATTTTTTGTTTCGTTTTCAAATTGAAAAGTGTATTATAAACCTGTACCTTGATTGAAGAGATATCTGACATGATTTACCAAGATCCCCATTCTCCATTACCACTGAAGCAAATCGAATAGGGTTTTCTGGATGATGTACGTAATGAATTATAGTTTCATACCCTGAAATAGCATTATGATTGATCTACTATCTTTAAAGTTATCGTTGCAGAAAGTCCGATTGTAATTTTGTTTGGGACATACGGTTTAGCGCAAACTAACCATTTGTCTGTACAGCGCAAATTACGATCACTAGCAGTTATGTGCACGTATTATAGTACGAAAAGAAGCTGGGATCGGTCAAGCAGTTAATACAACTCGATCTCCTTGTTGAGAATTACAAACAATTGATATTCATGCCATTATGATGGTTGTTGGTTGTTGGCACCGATTTGCCCTCCTTTTGAAGGGTTACACCTTTTGAAGTTGGATGATCCAAAAGGGAACAAATAAAGAAAAAACATGAAACCCACGTACTGATGTTTGTGCAGCTGGCATGACTAATTGCACACAGTCACCGATGTATGAACTATTTGTTAAAAGCACACATAAATTATATTTACATGCTGAAAACATCATCACAAAGACCGGAGCTATACAAATTATCTATAGGCCAAACATATATATATATATTTAGTTGATGAATAACCGAAAATTTTGTTGCGTTGAGAACGGTTGTCATCCATACTTGTAGTGAATTATCATCGTCTCCACTGTAACCAATGACGACCCCCCCCCACCCCCCCAGCCTCCTTGCACAAAGGGCAAATTAACAAGGGAAAATAGTTTCAATTCTCACTTAACAAAGGCATCCCCTATGTAGTATTGATAAGCTTATTATATTCACCGCAATGATTGGAAGCATTGGTCAGAATTATCATCCGTGGTTCAACTTTAGTCAAGCTTAAAACAGACCAGAAATCACTAGTAACTGCCTAAACCATGTCGAGAGAAAATTGTGTTATCACCGTTTCATACACTCTGTAATAACGTGAATAAATTGAATACAATCAATAAACTGTTCATCAGTAGAATTTTGGAATGAACATTTTGAATGTATTTTTGA
This sequence comes from Echinarachnius parma, assembly GCA_037951105.1. Classification (NCBI taxonomy): domain Eukaryota; kingdom Metazoa; phylum Echinodermata; class Echinoidea; order Clypeasteroida; family Echinarachniidae; genus Echinarachnius; species Echinarachnius parma. Next base: position 33,933 of record JBAMJV010012021.1, read on the forward strand.
TTTACGTACGCAACTTTCAAGGTATATTAATGGGTTTACTAAATGCTATAACAAATCTGAAATATATTATACAAGCAGTTTTTAAAATTTCCATTTCGTTCAAAAGATATTTACAATTGAAGTGTTCGGATATGTAATTATCTACGGGACCTTGTCAGCCGTGTACAAAGTAAGTGCAATGAATAAGTGAATATCACTTGGAATTGTCGCTCATTGTACTTCTTGCATTTGTCAACAAAGTTACTGGATCCCTTTAAACAGAATAAATATAGACAGCATACAGGACTCTTACATCACTCGAGACTGTACATGACTACAAGATGGAGTAAATGGAGCATTTTCCAATTTATATTTGTACCATCGAGTGGAAGAAATCATTGTACTTTGTTTTTTGTTAAAATAATAAGGCGCTAACATTTCATCAATTTCTTACCCGTAAGAAAACACATAACATGCAAGGGCGCAGCATCATTTGCCTCAAGACGAGAAGTTAAACATATTTGCATTCTTTAAATATAATATTTACTTACAGGGTATGTCTGTACTAATGTTAGACAGGTAACGGTTCAAGTGGAGAAGACCAACAATACCAAATATTATGGAGTTGTCATGGATTAGAAACTGGAAGGATATTTCTATAAAGTGATTGCCAGATTGTTAAAAGAAAACTAAATCAGGAGCCCGCTTGCGGATCAACGAGATTCATCGTAGTAATTGGAAACATTGACCAGAATTCTCTTCAGTGGTACAACTTTAGCCAAGGTTAAAAAAAGACTGGGGTGTATTTTGAAAATTATCTTTTCCCTAATATTGTATTATCTAACAGGCAATTCATACTTACGTCTATCACTGGCAGCTCAGCACTGGATAAATCCACGTGCTAGACGCAAATATGAATGGAATGTCTAGCATCAGTCTGTGCTCAGCTGGCATATTATTGTGATGTTAGACACTCGTCTAGCACAAGGTTGCGCATGCGCATTACGGTATTGCACGTTCAGAATGTGCAAGTCATCGTTACGTCACAATAGAAGTGTACTTGTGCGCGTTCAGAATGTGAAAGTCATCATTACGTCACAATAGAAGTGTACTAGTGCGCATGCCCGGACATGTCTTAGACATTTCCAATCCACTGTTTGTATTCATACTTGCGCGACAGTTATCCACTGTTGATGCCGAGTATGAATGGTCGGCTTTTTCGTCTAGCACTGGCTCGGCACTGGATTTATCCAGTGCCCGAGCCAGTGCTAGACGTAAGTATGAATTGCATATTATGACAAAACCGGTATTATGAAAACTCTCATAACTTTTTGGGCTTGGTACGACAGTCACGTTCACGTCACGTTCTCGTCACGTTCAGGGTTCTGTACCTTTTGTGAAACAGGTCACCCACATCTACGAAGTGTAGGGTAACGTGACCCAACAATTTGTTGACCTGCTATATGCAATCTACGAAAGCTCACGTAAATTGGCACTTGCGTTTTAAAAATAACGTAAATTGTCATTGAGAAGAGACTGCAAAATAGCTGGTTCGGGCCGAAGATGTCGTATAGATTATGTGAAATGAATGAATGAATGAAAAAGTACCATCATAGGCGTACCCCATTGGGGGCGGGTTGGGGGGGTGGGGGGGGTGTACCCCCAAAAATACTGTTTTGGCTGTTTTTAATTCACTCCAAATATCTACAGCTACCCAGCTAGCCACCTGATGTCGGGCCGATGTCGGAATTTGGTTGCCGGATGTCGGCATATCACCGTTGGCTCGAGGTTAAAATGTCCGCCAGCCCAACATCGGCACGGACGTCATTTTTGTGATATATTGGCATAAGGTCATTTTCCGACAATGGCCCAACATCATCTCATGACATGATGTTGGGCCATTGTCGGAAAATGACCTCATGCCAATATATCACAAAAATGACGTCGTGCCGATGTTGGCTGGCGGACATTTTAACCTCGAGCCAACGGCGATATGCCGACATCCGGCAACCAAATTCCGACATCGGCCCAACATCAGGTGGCTAGCTGGGTAACCCCCCCCCCCCCCCCCCCCCGCTCAAAGAAATTTGGCTGACGAAATAACCCCCTCTCCTTTCCCTTGTGTGCGGCCACTGCTACCATTACTCAGTGTACTAATGATGCAGCTAATGCTAGTGAAACTAATATATGAAATGTATAATGTACAATAAAATATAAAATTATATAATAAAGTATCGTGTATGGTGTAAGGAAAAGCGCATACACTTATCAAAGGATGATAATGACACAGCTAGACAAATGCATGCACACCCATACACAATGGTAGCTAGTTATACCCTCCCATACACGCACATTATACGTACACAAAAAACAAACATGTAATAAAAACAACAACAAATGAAAGTCCCCCTTTATACAAATAGCGAAATAATTTTAACGAATAGGTTTGAGCAAAATAACTTTCTGCACGTATTGATTACTTGTGTGTAATAATAAAATTCAGTGGTGTAGCGTGGTCGGACTGATTGGGGGCAACAAAATCACTAGCGAACCCACGATATTTTCAAGGGGGTTTTTGTCAAAAAATGTGATGTTGGTCCAGGACCAGTCCCAAAATGTTGAACCTAGACCAGGACCAAGTAGTTGAAAAAAAAATCCTGTCAGCGGTGGGGGGGGGGAGGGGGGGGGGTAGGTTTATTCGTAATATTTTTTCGAAGCCTAGACCAGGACCGGTTCCAACAGGACCAGGACCTAGCGGTTCATAAAATCCTGTCAGCGGGGGGGGGGGGGGGGGGGGGGTAGTCGTAATCGCCGCGCCTTGCACAGGTACGTTTCATTGCGTGCATGCATATATATATAGTGATCTGCTGCGTCGCGACGATATCGACGAGATTCGAGAGCGAGGCCGAGGCACAGTTTGACGACGCGGCGATCGAGTAAATTGCAGGCTAGGCGCCGGATATTTTCGATGATACAAAGTGAGAATGTGAGTATAGTTTGGTATATCATTATACTTTTCCAGCTGTTACGAGGACATGCCATATGACCAAGCCCACGGCTCGACACGGCTATGGCCCAAAGCCTGGCAGGACTTCGTAATCAAGGCTATTTTATGCACTAGATATCTGCCCTATCATTATTGACGGCAGCCAGTGAATTCCAGAGTGCAGTGGCAGTGCTAGCTTGCATGCTACGATGGCCTAGGCCCTAGGTAGGCCGGCTATGCAGTGGCAATCTTTGCACATGGCTCATGCAGCCATAGCCGTGTCGAGCCTTGGGCTTGGGCATATGGCATGTCCTCGTAACAGCTAGAAAAGAATAATGATATACCAAACTATACTCACATTCTCACTTTGTATCATCGAAAATATCCGGCGTCTAGCCTGCAATTTACTCGATCGCCGCGTCGTCAAACTGTGCCTCGGCCTCGCTCTCGAATCTCGTCGATATCGTCGCGACGCATCAGATCACTTACATACAATTTTGTGTGCGCTGCGACAAATCCTTAAACACGCAATCCCCATAGGAATTCACTCGCACAAAAAGGAAAAGTAGTGTCGTCGAGAATATTCTGGATGACGTCATTACTAGTCTTAGTAACAAGCGCTTTCACGTTTACAAATAATGATTAAACACTCACTTCACGTTTTGGTAGACGTGACGATTCGAGTTTTACCGGCATGGAAAACGACAAATTGTTGGGTCACTTTACCGTGACTGTTTCTAGATTTGGGTGACCTGTTTCACAAAAGGTACAGAACCGTGAACGTGACGTGAACGTGACGTGAACGTGACTGTTCGTACCAAGCCACTTTTTGTATAGGTTTTCCCGCTCAATTTCGCGATTGTGTCAATCGAATTGATTATAGGAGCAAACGAATTCGCGCGATTTGCGATCGCCGTACCAAAGCAGCATTCGAATTCGTAAATAGTCGTTCAAAATCACGTAGGAGCAAGTGAATTTGCACAAAGTGCATACCTTTTCATCAATGGTCATTCGAATTCGCGAAAGGCCGTTGACAGTTGGCTGCACATTCGCGAATTTCAAATGCCCATAAATGAACTTCTGTGTCTATTCATGAAAGCGTGTGCGTATGCATGAATTCGCATGCACTTATTCGGAATGTGGAAGACCGATACCAACGATTACGCGGCAACGCGCGAATTCGAATGACCCTAAATGAATTCGATTGAAAAAAGTGCAAAATTGAGCGGGAAAACCTATATTATCTCTGAAAGTGTGTTAACCTCTATCAGCTGGCGCGCCTTGCCACGCATTATTAGGGAGCTTTAGATTTCACAACCTAGCCCGTGACGCGGAATCTCTCTCCCCTAGCGCTGCGTTCTTCTCCTTATTCCGCTTCGTGAATAATCTTGCTTTAGATTTTATAATTGCGGCGACGCGACGGAAAGTAAAATAGCGCCATCATTTGTCGATACTGGGTATAATGCGTTCGTATTTCGATCATCGATATAACTCCGCAAAAGAGAAACTGGACACTGGGTCATTCTTCGATAAGTGTATAGTTTTGCGTCCGCTACTTTGGTGTCGCATAGAAAAAAAATTAAAGCTTTTTTGTTGTTATCTCTTTGTGTCGACTTACAAGTAAGTAAAAAATCAACTAATACAAAAAAATGAAAGTGATAACTCTTATACTTTGTTTGTATTATTTTGTTTAATGTTCCACCCCCCTCAAACTCGCATGTCCCGATGGCATTTCATGTAAAAATATCATAATATAGCATTTCAAAAAAGATGCATATTTTTTTTCCTAATATACCTTAATAAATTCAATTGTATGAGTTGACTACGAATACCAAGATTAAATACGCACACATGCAACGATAAAAAAAAAAATTTCAAAAAAGGAATCTGTTTTTGTGTGTCCCGATATTTTGCGTCATCTCCGTCACGCATTTTGAGTCCGTCATCTACGGTACAAAAATATGCTAAATTTTAGTGATCGTGGTAGCAACATGTCGGGTGACTAGGTAGTAGAAAGAAGAGACACGTTTTTTCCCCGGTCTATAGGTAAGTAACATTGTTTTTTTGAGATCTTTGTCAAAAACCAGGTCCGTACCTTTATTAAGCGTCATCTCCGAACGCTTGATAATAGCTAGATAAGATATTAGATTGAATTTCTAATCATTTGTATGAATGTGCCCGCGGAACAACTATACAACACTATCGCTTATTTGTATTGCATACATTGCTATAAGCTATCAGCGATTTAAATGTGTCTGAATGTCATCTCCGTCACGCATCATCTCCGTCACGTTTTTTTCGTGACGGAGATGATGATTATCATCTTCGAACGATTGATATTAGCTAGATAAAGATGTTAGATTGAATTTATAATCATTGGTATGAATGTGCCCGCGGAACAACCATACATCACTATCGCTCATTTGTATTAAATACATTGCCATTAGCTATCGGCCGCTTTAAATGTGTCTGATAGTCATCTCCGTCACGCGTCATCTCCGTCACGGCTCTTTTGTGACTGAGATGATGAGTTTTAGTTGGATTGACAACTCAGTTAATTGACACACAATGTTGTTCAAAATTGACAAATATTCTATGACAAAGCTTAGTTTGCATGAATTTTAGATTATTATATAACATGTGATTATAATGTATTCTTAAACATGTTAAATACACGCTTCAGTCATTTCCGTCACGCTTCAGTCATCTCCGTCACGCTGAGTTCAAATGCATAAATTTCAACAAAGATTAAACTCTGGTAAAAAATATTTGTATTGGTATTTTTAGCGATCTATTTACTCATAATCATGTACCTCTCTTCATCCTAATTTCCTGAGAAAATTTCATCACACTGATTGAAAGCAAAACTATTTGGCAAAATTCACTATTTATTCAGCAAGGCAAGTATAAATGGTGGCTCTAGAGAAAACAAAATGTGATTATGGTTGACCAATGTTTTTTTTTATTTTCACAGTCACCCTTTCTTTCCAAATAAAGATTGAATAAGAAGTGAATTATGTTCTTCAGTTAAAATGCGACGATCTAGTTGTGCAAAAATGTTGTGACGGAGATGACGCATTAACAGTGTACATGTTAATAAAACCCCAACAATATTACATAGCCCCATTAAAGATCGCGCCAAACAATATTTCCCTAATCTACATATGTTAACATATATTAAACACACAGAAAGAAAGTGGAGAAACAGTTTTGATTTTCACGTCCTCACGGTGGTCGAAAATATACACTTATCGAAGAATGTAAATCGTATTCATTAAGGATAAATATATGATATTGTATATCAAATTAAAGATAAAATTACCCTCTTCAATATTCGCATGAAATCGAGATGAAATCATTCATGCATGACTTGTCACGGACAATTAACCACATTTGGGCAGTCTTTAAAATGAAATTTATCTAGGTAATTATGGTTAAAATTGCAGGGGACACATGAAATAGACAAGCGTCATGCCTGTAATACAGACCAGTATCAGGCGCGCCGATTCCACCGAAAACACAATGCATTGGGGGGGCAGAGCATTGTTCACAAACAATGCTCGCCCCCCCAATGCATTGTGTTTTCGGATGGAATCGGCGCCACTGACCAGTATGATAATGCTCTCATAACCTGGCCCTGTTGTATTGACAAATTTGTATTTCCAGAGTTTGTTCATAACAATAACATTGAATAATGTCATAATTGACTTGCCCCGCTCATCTTGTTTTAAGTGAAACGCTTACTATCATTTCAGTCGAATGGTGTGGTCCTCCATTGTGTTGCTATTTTGAAAACAGACCTTGCTAGTGTTAATTGACCATGGCATTTCATGCATGAACGATTACACCTTTAAGTTATACCCTGCATGTAGAGGACTAAATTCCCTTTAATTTGATATATGATCATGTACACTTTATCGTACATTAATATGAAATATTTCAACTTATACAAGTGTCCAGTTTCTTTTTTTGCGGAGTATAGGTGTAAGGGGGTCTAATGCCTAGGTACTACTTATTTTGTAAATCTTTACTCCTGGGCCGGTATTCAATTCCGTACTTAGAATGAGTAAGAAATTTACTAAGTAAATTGCTAAGCTAAGAACTTTACTTATCTCGTATTCAAATCGTATTTTAGACTTTTACTTACATAAGACAAAATCTAAGTAAAATACTTGTGACGTCACAATGGTTTGTAAATTAGTACTGATGGTATCCGCGAACCATTTTGTGCGACGCTTGTCTATGGGAATTCACGTGTTAAAACAAAATCGCAAACCAATTTTGTGCGACGCTTGTCAATGGGAATTCATGTGTTAAAACATAATTGCATGATCATAAATCTTGATTGAAACGTTACGTTATTACGGTATTATATGGAGCAGTCAAAGCTTCAAAATGAGCAGAAAAACATCAAAGTCGAGGAATAAAATCACTGCTTGCTTATGGTTTTCTTGAGTTTGTATGAGGTATGCCATGTATTGTCGATTGTCGGATCCATAGTATGCAGGCCTATTGATCTAGGCTATGCTCTTGTGAAAGTATGATCGTTTGAAGCTCCGAAAGTGGAGACAGTTATTGATTTTTGACATAATATGATCCATTATGATGCCTCCGGTCCAGTAACCGTACCAGCAAACTATTTTCAAACATGGAATAAAGGTACTTGTATCATAAAGAAGTATTAAAAATAACTTACCCACCGGCTGTGACCATTATTTAATGTCCCATAAATATATCACTTGCAATGTTTGAAGAATATGTCCACCAAAATGGCATGGATTACTACAATAGTAGATCACAATATCCACAACATCCATACAAGTAAACAAAAGATGAACAAATCAAGCAGATAATATTCGGTAACAGCTTGATTTTTTTTCTTTTCCCTGTATGATTGCCATTCACTATTTTTGTTCTTTAATAATAGTGCACTGTACACAGCCTTTTGGCGCGTAGATCTGTGATTTCATGTGCGCAACGACTCTTAATGCGCCTGAATTGAAGCGCACTGCATGCGCACAGTTCGCTTTAAGAATGCGCTTATAATTCATCTTAAATTATAACTTTCAGGGAAGGGGGTTGCATTTCTATTTTGGAGCATTTAATGTCGTTTCTCCACCATATTAAATACCCGTTTCCCACTAATTCCAGCGTTAAGCTATGCTTAAGTGTCCTAATGATTTTCCTAAGTTTAAGCAAATTACTTAGTCACAATGAGGGATTTGAATAGCAACCTTGCTTAAGTAAAGTACTTAGGTAATTTACTAAGACAAAATCATACTTTACTAAGTAAAATACTTAGCCGATGAATTGAATCTCAATTTTGGCTAAGTAATTTACTTAAGCCAAATACTAAGTAAATTGCTTAAATTTTGTACTTAAGTACGGAATTGAATACGGGCCCAGGGATTCAACAAAAAAAGGAAGTCAGCGTAAAAGGAAACTGGCATAATACTTCCATTTTGTTTCTCATCATTTTGGGAAAGGATGGGGGTGGTCCAGAATCACTAGCCTTTATATTCTTATTCCTCTTCCAATAAAGAGCAGCATCAGGCTTAAAGATTATATACCATATTTATCTAAACAAGATAATTTATATAAATTTCTTCAATCACCATCAATCATAACCACCTTTCAACCAATCATTCAACTAAACATTTAAAGGGAGGGGGTCATAATAGTAATACAGACATGTTTTTCAATGATTTTACAAACATATCCTGACCTAAAGGGAAAAATTAAAGACTAGATCATGCCACACTTCATACACCCTGTTAAGCCCCTTTTACACCGGATTTGCGTAGAGTTGCGTAGTGTGGCGTACCGAGTACGCCAAAATAGGCTGCGTATTCCCCGCGTATTCGAGAACAAAAAACATTCTTCGGCAATTAACGCTCGTAGGTGCCGCGAGTAGATGTTTCGTCGGACTGGCGTAGTGAGGGCAGCGTACTATTGCGTTATTTGCGTAGGCATGGCGTACAGTAGCGTAGTGTTGCGTAGACTTGCGTTGGCATGGCGTACAGTAGCGTAGTGTTGCGTAGACTTGCGTACTTTCTGCGTTCAGTGTCTGCGCAGACAGTACCGGTACGCGAAAAAAATTAAACATGTTTAATTGTTTGCGTCCATCTCGCGTACCCCTCTGCGTACCTCAGCGTAGAGTTGCGTAGAGTTGCGTAGGGCAGCGTACACTCGGCGTAGTCGGTACGCAACACTACTCAACTCTACGCAACTCTACGCAGGGCCCGGTGTAAAACCCCCTTTAAGCCCTTTCACACCGGACCTGCGTAGAGTTGCGTAGTGTGGCGTACGAGTACGCCGAAATAGGCTGCGTATTCATGAACAAAAACGTTGCTTCGGCAATAAACGCTCGTAGGAGCCTCGAGTAGATGTTTCGTCGGACTGGCGTAGGGCCGGAAGCGTACTATTGCGTAGGCATGGCGTACAGTAGCGTAGTGTTGTGTAGACCTGCGTTGGCATGACGTACAGTAGCGTAGTGTTGCGTATACCTGCGTACTTTCTGCGTCCAGTGTCTACGCACAGTACCCGAACAAAATTAAACATGTTTAATTTGTTGCGTCCATCTCGCGTACCCCTCTGCGTACCTCAGCGTATAGTTGCGTAGGACAGCGTAGGGCAGCGTACACTCGGCGTAGTCGGTACGCAACACTACGCAACTATACGTAGGGCCCGGTGTGAAACCTCCTTTAGTTAATCAGGAATTCCACCATGACACTCAACATCCTCCACTATTAAAGGTTTAAACATAATATTAAAAAAAACATCCGACTGATTTTGAACAGAAATCATGTCACGCTATGTGTCAAATTGAACAGACTGTATGTGCTAGACTTTGGTGAGCAAATTGAAATACATAAATGGAATAAATTGTATACTCGATATAACTGTGGGAAAATCTGTCAGGACTATAAATCTTTACATGCCTATGTTTGAAAGCAGCTGTGCAGTTTACGGGGTTTTAATTATACATTTAGTTTGATAAATACATCTAGATACCAATAGAATATGATTGTTTACATTAAATAGTTCGATTCAATGATTTAATACCTCTGCCAACAATTTATGTTTTTAGGTTGTTCTTCCGTGGGTGCGTCTAGCAATCCGTGTTCTTTCCATGCATTTTTTGTTGTTACAGTGGGATTTGAAAAATGAGTATTCCCATATTGCGAGAGGGGGTCTTCTTGTGTCACTCCTCGCCCGCCTCCTTGTTTTACATTGACGTACAAACGATATATTGCCCTGACAGGCACACATACACATGAACACACACACACACACACAAAACGACGTACGAACAGACATATTGCAAAACACACAACTTCACTTTTCTCTGGCACCGCCCCCCCCCCCCCCACTGCACCACACACACACAACATTGCCCCCCCCCCCCCCCCCCCCCCCCCGGTTCTGTTTGTTACCTGAATGCATTTCTCCTTTTTACATTGTGGTCTACATACACCATCGAAGTACATAGTACATACAGTAATG